>JAWQRP010000231.1:0-35028 GCA_033557875.1 Quadriops clusia
CTAATTTGTCCCCTTAATCACTCTTAAGGGATATCTCCCCGTCTTTGAGATCATTGCGGCTCTGCCCCGTTTCCCCCTTCTGTCCCGTTTCCCCCTTCTGTCCCGTTTCCCACTCCTGCCCACCGAATTTCAGAATTTCTCGCCCCCTAATCACCCCTTTGCATTAACAAATTATTAAG
This sequence comes from Quadriops clusia, assembly GCA_033557875.1. Taxonomy (NCBI): domain Eukaryota; kingdom Metazoa; phylum Arthropoda; class Insecta; order Coleoptera; family Hydrophilidae; genus Quadriops; species Quadriops clusia. The sequence continues at coordinate 180 of JAWQRP010000231.1, forward strand.
TACCCAGTGCGACAATCTGCATTGTCTTTATGGCGGAAAGCGGCAATTGACGAACATGAGGGGTGACATCAAAGACGCTCGCGTTAATTGGGGTAAATTGGACGACTTCAATGTGCATTTGGAATGATGGTGGGGACGTTTCTATTAATAAGAGAAAACTTGGTAAAAATGTATAACTTACGCTTAGCAAATCGAAGCAATCGACCGTCCTAGATAAATTTATTTAACCTCAAGCTTCTCGGAATTAAATTGATACCTATTCAGGTGATTCGAAGCCTTCAGCCTCCCCAAACAAACCTGCAAAGCACTAACTCATCCGATTGAGACTGACTCGCTTCCCATTCACCCTCCGAACGGCCCTGATTAGTTTCCTCAAGTCTGGGAAAGATCATCATATGCCATTCTATCCGAGAATTTCCTCAATTACTGGAACTATGGAGTTGGAGGAAGAGGTCCGTTACTTTATCTCGCTCGGCATTCGGACAGCTTCAAGACGATGCAGTTGCTTAGCTAGTTCGGTTGCTTCTGCAACCACGAACCTAAACCGTTTCCAACTTTGTAATTTCCTTTGTATTTCAGATTTATCCTCATTTCCATTTATTCTCATTTCCATTTATTCTCCATTTATTCTCATATCCATTTATCCTCATTTCCATTTACTTTCATTTTCATTCATTCCCCTTATTCATTATTCGTTGTAGTTATTATTCCCGCACTATTGGAGCACGACTTATTCCTCCTGACAAAAGAGAATACATACAAGGAGACATCTCTTCCATCTCAGCGAGGAGCCGAAAAACAGCCCATAAAGTCTTCATACCCGTATGTATAGGAAAATATAGATCGCTCTTGCTCTATTTGTCTTAGCAGCGATATTTTACAAAGATGACAGCAATTCCATTTATTCCGCCCCCTTACTCCCCGAGACGTCTAACTCGTTTCTGGATACGTATTACGTTCCCATTTAAAGTGACATTTTTGGATGTTGCTCAGTCTGGAATCTAATGGAAGGGATCCCTCCCATTGCCGGGCGCGACTTTGAAGCTGCCCTTTTGAGTTGCCAGTGTGAGTTGCCTGTTTGAGTTACCAGTTTGAGCTGCTTGTGTAAGATTTAATTGGAATATGAACACATGAAGCCATCAGCGTAAATATTCCATAACTTTAGTATTTAGGCGACCGTCTTGGAAGGGGTCCACGCAACAAGGGCGCCGCAACAAGGGCGACGCAACAAAAACGGCCCCCCAATCAAATTGCCATTTAAACTTGGGGAAAAATTCCGAGCGCGTCGGACGAAATCCCCGAGTTTAAGATACGCAAAGGCGGCTATTTTCCGGTAGCATGTACGGTTCGGATCGAGTGAGCTGTTGCGGGCAGACCCCTCTCCCCCTCTGGCGAGTATGTGCGCTTCTCGAGGAAACCCAAACTTTTTGAATTTCCAAACTTCTTCGCTCGCCTTTGTGCGAAGTTCTGCGGCGGAGGTTTTCGATGGATTGAACTGCTGCCTTTTCTTCGCCAGACGAGCATTGAGATTCTGCGGCGCTGCTGGGGTGGGTTCGGGCCCCGGATAGGGTGGGTTCGCATCCTGAATGGGATGGGCTCGTTTCCTGAATGGGATGGGTTCGCATCCCGAATGGGAAGGGATGGGAATAGGATGGGATGGGAATGGGATGGGATGGGAATGGGACGGGATGGGATGGGTGGGAATGGGACGGGATGGGATGGGATGGGAATGGGGTGGGTTCTAAGCCCCGAAGAGGTGGAAGTGAAATACTGAGCGGGGTTGAGGCAAAACGAAAATAAGTGATGTGCCCGCAGGACGCCGCGCCATCTGTCGGATGCATAATTCATCGGGTCGACATTCGCGACGGTTTGCGACCCCGATGGAGTTCTGGCAGGTTTTTGCCCCGGCGAAATTGTTTGCGATCGGCAACGTTATGCCTCCTAATTGACGTCATTACGGCGGCCTGATGGAAAACCTATAAACTAGTCGTTTGCGGAATGGCTGATGAGTGAGAGGTTACCCGGCCGATAAAGTAGAGACCGTTTTTGCATGCCTAACGCATCAACGAGGTAAATGATTACCGTAACCGTAACTATTCTCAGAATAGTAATGATTACATACAGTAAACGATTACCTACACTAAACGATTACCTACAGTAAACGATTACCTGCACTAAACGATTACCTACAGTAAACGATTACCTACACTAAACGATCACCTACCTTTACAATTTCAGTATTTGATGTGCATCACAATGTGTATTTAGAAGAATTATTCCTGAGAAGTGAACGTAAACTTAAAGCCCGGTATTTCGCGCGAATGAGAATACACAGGAAGTCCCGAGCGTTCCTTTTCAGCTCGAGGAATAAAGGCGGCCAGTTAGTATTGGAAATAATGGCGCGAAGGGTAAAAGAAGAAGCAAAAGTAATACGAATGTGTTTGTTCCTCTCGGCGGTGTTTTACTGGCGTGTAAATTACGCTCTTTAATTTAAGATATATTGCATACGGGGCATTTCGACCGCACCCAACCAATTAAACCATGTATATTTTACCGTAAACCATGCTTGTACGTCGTCCTTTTCCTGATTAGACTTACCTGAAACAAAGAAAAATGATTTTTTTAACAATTCGTTTTCTAAATCATGAATAAAAACGGCATCGACAAAAGGGTGTGGATGGCCGATAAACCGGGCCTTATCTCTTCAGCGAACGCGTAGAGAGGGAAGTGGTGAAAATTTTCAAGAGCGAAATCTCCCCAAAGTCTCCCCGAGCAGAAACAATTAGCCGGGAGTGTCTCCTTCGCCTTTTTATTGCCGCCTCTTCAGCGCCACCGCGCGAACGTTCCGCGCACTAAACGTGAATATAAGAGACCAGGATAATGCCCTCGAGGTCCAGATAAGACCGCATAATTGCGGATTAATTGAAATTTAAGATAGTAGATCTTATCCCCGGCCGGGCGGCCCCGAGGACTTAGTGGCGCCACCGTCGCTCGCCTTTAAAACGAGACAATTAGCGGGAGTTACGGGGCTGTTTGTTATTTTTAATGGAACACCTTCTTTGCCCATTTGCAAATTGAACTTGTGTGCGTATAAAACAGGGAAAAATGGACTACCCGGGGGCGCAGCGATCAACACGAGGAATAATTCAGTGTGCCTGATTTATGCGGCGAAAATTAAATTTTAAATTGATTTCCCGGCGTTCGGTTAACCCCAGATTTATTCCGCACAACAGCTGCAAAAATAAACCCCCGTCGATAAATAAAACGTTGCCGGCCCGCGCCCACGCGGACAAATTCGCAACTACCTAGGACAGCCGCCGAATCGCAGCAGGTCGGTGGGTGGCGAATTAATGGGAGTTTTAATATTCGGAAAGTTTCGCAACTGTCGAAGGATGAAACACATTGTGCGGGATTCCCCGCAAACAATCTAATCCTCTATCAAACTGACATTACGGAAATTATGGCGCGGAAACTTTTACACGCAACACACCTCCCCTCATTCCGCCATTATGTCCCGGCTCGTCCGCTGCGAATTGCGCGAAGTTCGTCGCGAACGACAAATTAATCAAACTTATTAAAAAGTTGCTTTGCGCGCTGATCACGCGGAATTGATGGATTATACTAGTTTTAACCTGTTCGAATGGGGTGCTAAACTGACAATTGACTGTAGTTCTGACGTCACGAACTACTTAATCTCTAAACAGACGTTTAGAGGTTGGTCACGGCACCACTGTGAGTTTTTGTCACGGCACCACTGTGACTTTTTGTCACGGCACCACTGTGACGTTTGGTCACGGCACCACTGTGACTTTTTGTCACGGCACCACTGTGACGTTTGGTCACGGCACCACTGTGACGTTTGGTCACGGCACCACTGTGACGTTTGGTCACGGCACCATTGTGACGTTTGGTCACGGCACCACTGTGATTTTTAGTCACGGCACCAATGTGACTCATATCGTGAACAAACGCTTTATCTGTGTACATTGCCTAACAGTTGATCCCGAAACGTAATTTAAGGAAAAAAGGGAATCGTTTTGTTCGAATAACAAATAGCCGAGCAATCCTCTTAAGGCCCTAAGTGCCGTTCCGCCCGTATTTTTGTTGCGCTTTGATTAGTGGGCTCGGCGAGGACCTCGGCCGATTTATTCCCGTCGTCCTGCGAGCCCTCAGCCGTCCTGAGCCTCATCAGGGAATTGCAAAATCATGTCGTTATTAATCAGGTTCTGGGGGAGAAATGCCGCGCTGAATTGATTGCGCGACCCTCTTTGTGTCTGTCTGGCACGTCGGGGCCTTAAGAACATCCCCTTAGAACACCAGTCCCTTATGAAGCATCCCTTAAGAGCCACCCCTTAAGAACCACCCCTTAAGAAGTAGTCCCTTAAGAAAACGGCCAAGAAGGACAACAAACAGCCGAGTAAAGGGCTGCCGTCAGAGTGACAAAGAGCTTCCGTTTCTCGGTATTTTGCCCGATTGAATCATTTCCCTGATTGTTATTATGCCGATCCGTAGAAGATTGCCCATTTGTTTCGCTATTATCAGGATCGACGGCGGCTGTGCTCGTGGCCCTGACAGAGAGGGAGATGCGCCATTAATAACGAGGAAACGAGGCGAGTTGAGGAGCGCGTAAACGGTCCTAGTCATATGTATGGACGTCCGTTTGAAACATATAATATCTATTTCTCGGACGGGGCATCAATCAAGTTTTGGAGAGGAATCTCGAATATTCCACAAATTCCGAACTATTCGACAAACTTGGAATTATTCAACAAACTTAGAATTATTCTAGAAACTTCGAATTATTCTAAAAACTTCGAATTATTCTAAAAACTTCGAATTATCCTAAAAACTTCGAATTACACAAAAAACTTAAACAACCAGTATAACAAGCTTAACGCTAAGGGGCGTGCGTTGATGGTTGAAGCAATGTGAAAAAGTCCCGTTTGGATTTCCATAACAATTTATCGTGTAATCTCTACCTCTATTATGCAATCTTTCGCTACAATGCAGCAAGATCGTGAGCTCGCGGATGCGCCCGTAAATTTTATTGTATTGTCATTTTGCTGAATCTAATTAATATTAAAAGCTCCTCGCAATCCTCCGCTGCTTGCTGCCTCAGCGACTTGTGCAACTCTTGCAGTTTGCTCTAATTATTTTTACACCGTGACTACTGACGCTCTTTAATTCACTTTAGAATTTCGCGGGAGTTCCGTCTTCGTGTTTGTTCAAGGTTTTGTGTGCTCGTTTTGTGCTCTCATTGTGAAATGATTGTTTTTGTATTAATGTACGGGTGTAACTGGTATAAACTGTTTATATATATATATATATATATATATATATATATATATTTGTGTGTGTATGTATATACTGTAACTCCGTTCGATGAACGGGTACGTTTGCTAGTCTAATAGTATAAAGGGCAAAACCCATTCATCATATAGTCATCAACGTATGTATAGAGATATAATTCAAATCACTCTACTCTACTCTACTAAATATCATCTGTACTAGATATTATTTATAGTGTACCTTCATTTCCATTAAGATTACAAAAAAAAACAAGAAATTCGCAGCCCCTCGATAAATTCCTGTAACATGACAATGATCTCAAGGAAGGCGAAAACTCAATTCGGTCACCCATCCGCCATTGTTTCTACTAATACATATATCTATATGAGACTATTCGTGAGACTATTCGCAAGACTATTCGCCGCTATTAGCTCCAGAAAACGGCTCAATTCCTGCGAGATCTCCCCAGTAAATAATGCATCTTTCCCGAACACAACTAATAAATCACCCGGCGCTAGCAGGAGCCAAACGGACTCTGCGAGGAATAAGATAACAGAGCTCTGTACCTTTCTTTGTATTCCTTTGATAAGCGCCTGGTAAACGCTGATTCCCGGAACGGTCCTTTTCAGGGAATAATTTAAACAGCGCGCAACGGACGAACCGCCGAGCGAAATTAATTCGCGAATTTGCTAAACATGGCCATGTTGGCGCGAGCACAATATTAAACCACTTTCAAACGTAATAATGTAATTAATTATTCTATTTGGTTTGTAAACATTTACGGCAGGGTATGATTCATACATCAACCTAATATTAAAACAAGGAATCTAATTATGGCGAGGCTCGTCGAAGAAGAAAACTGACGATGATGGTGGTCGTAACGGAAAATAGATAATAGATAGTTCTGACAAAGACCCGAAGGATAACAGTGTTGATAACTATGTAGTCGTATTCGACTCCATTCAGCTTGTTTGCAGCCAGGACCTCGGGGATCATAAATCCAGGATCCTTTCAGGATGCAAATGGCAAAATCGATATCGACCGTGGGAAACTTTCTTCGACTGCGCCCAGCGAATAAATCAGAAAAAGTGGCCATAAATCGCGACTAATAACTAGTTAAGTGTCCTCCCTGTTTTATTTATAACGGAATCATGCAAAAATGTCAGATAAATCAGGGATTTGATCGGCGGGATGTGTTGTCCGCGTCGCTTGAGCCCTCCCCGAACGTTACGCCACTGACTCCTTTTTTTCTAAATAATTTCTCAGACCGCAAACTTCGCTCTTGTTTCGTGCCCTTAACTATTCATTGGGTAGCTTTCCCGAGCGCATTTATTATGTAATAATGTCTATAAAACTTTATGGCTCAGAACCTGCTTTTTTGGTTTGTTTTGTTACACGGTGAAGATGTCGAGTAATAAATTAAATTACACGCCATCTTCTATATATCTAAAGTGTATTTTGTACAAGAGGAGGTTGCCGAACTTTGTTCGAGGTCGTTATGGGGGCCCCAAAGTCTCAAACGGCAAAAGTGCTCAAATAAAAAATAATGATCCCAAAGCGGCATATTTTCCCGTGTGGGCGTGTATTTGTGTGACAAAAAACTAACGAACCCGCCTTTTGTACTACGCCTCCTCCGATTCCGGCGACAAAGGGCGAAAATTCGCTAAGTGGAAGTCACGAACTCGGCGTTATTGAATATTTTATTTTTAGAACAGTTAAACGTATTAGTCGACATAAAATACACCAAGGTACTGCACAATAATATCATATATATTATATATATATATATATTTGTGTGTGTATGTATATACTGTAACTCCGTTCGATGAACAGGTACGTTTGCTAGTCTAATAGTATAAAGGGCAAAACAGTCGCCACAAAACTTACAAATGTGCTGACCAACGTTTTTTTTTTGCCATGAACCGATAACAAAGGAAATCATTTGAAATTCCACAAGCATCCCTCGTCTTTTTCGCGAACGCCCCAAATTCGAACGAAATTATGAGTAATATCGAAAATTGGCCATCGAGGGTAATTCAATGAAAAACAGATCTGCTCAAGAATGCTGCGGGGAAGGCCGCGGGTCGATATCCGCGGCCTCCCGCGATGAATAAATTACCTAATCTTTAAAACCTCGCCGATGTTAAGTCGGCCTAAACACCGGATCCCCCAATTATTCCTCGAACGCCTGCTCCATTCGGAAGACACGAGATGGAGCTGTAGCGCCGGGATAATCCTCCTATCCTTCAACAACACGTCCAGGGGGAAATTCCCCCAAATTTCCCTCTTCAGTCTTCCTACTGCGTTTGCCAGGCTATACGTCTCTTGCTATAATTTTTTTACAAAGCATTCGGAGAATTTTTCTTTGCCTAAATTTTCAAGAAATTGCGGCTTGTTTCCACTTCTGTATGTATCTTATGTATCCCCAGGATGGACATTAATCCCCCAGGTTGCCTTTCCAATTATAAGGACCTTACATTTTCAGAAAAATCACCATCGATCAAGGGCGGCTCCCCACCTCGATTGGGGCATCAGAATAAACTGTGGTTACGAGTGCGAGTTAATAACAAGTGCCGAAGGTTTAACCTGTGCACCCGGACAAACCGATGGTATTGGGGGACCTCTTAGAGGCTCCTATTCAACCACTAGTAAAATAGGCTCCCCACCTCGATTGGGGCATCCGAATAAACTGTGGTTGTGAGTGCGAGGTAATACCAAGTGCCGAGGGTTTAACCTGTGCACCCGGACAGAACGATTTTAATGGGGGGACCTCCTTTTCAACCACTAGTAAAATAGGCTCCCTACCTCGATTGGGGCATCATTCAACCTTCTTCGAAGATGTAGGACCATCAGTCCAAGCTTAAGTGTGCAAATAGGTGAATCTAAAAGTTCGTTCAAAACATTTTATTGCAATAAAATAAGCGGACACAGCAGGAGAATGTATCTCCAGGATTGACATTAATCCCCCAGGTCGCCTTTCCAATTATAAGTTGAAGCTTCTTCCAGCTTCCCGTGTAATTTATTTTGCTTGTTTATTGCCCGCCGCGACGACACAAAACAGTAAGCAATATGTATGCCCCCTTATCAATAACTGCGCCCTCTATCTTCGGCAAAGTTTGCTCCTGTTCTCGTACGAATTCACGTGATGAACTGCGAAAGGTACGGCTTCCATTAAGTCCTCGGGACTAAATTGGGAATTGAAAAAGTTTGTTATTTATTGCTGCTCGGGGAGAACGAAGGCCCCTTCAGTAGTTTCCTTCATAGTTTTCCCTACTGATTTCTGCATAACAAGAGATGAAACATTCAGTGCTACCAATCCGACCTGATCTGAGAGCAGATCAGTAATTCACTCGAATCTATACTTAAATAATGCAAACGTTCAATTAAGAAATGAGTTTTATCGCGCAATAAATATAAGAAGTACGTAGTGCTTCGATCATCAGCTCTGTCAGCTTTGCATAAAACACTTTGTATTCCAGCAAAGTCCTTGCGTATTATTCCAGCATAAAGCCGGGATGCGCTACGAGGGCTCCAGATGATCCCCTTCCCAGTTATATTAAATATGTTCCGAGGCTGTGGGCTGAGCACGTTCCCGAAGAACGCGAATTAAATCATTTCGAACGTGGAAGTCCTCTTAGTTTGATTTCATTTTGAAATTTTCAAAATGGATATATTTTGAAATTTTCAAAATGGATATATTTTGAAATTTTCAAAATGGATACAAACATGTACAACATATTGCTAATCCTTATGGCGATGCGGCTACGCAAAAATTGATGAATTGGGAACCCAAAGTGGAATCCATCAAGAGTGCCGTTACCACTACTATCCGAGGATCATTTTCAAACGAAAAGGTTCTAAAGCGTCTAGGCACGTAATATAAAGCCAATTTACAATATTATTTATACATAGTAACGAAATTAGTAAAAACCATTTTTTGTTAAAAACTACCCCCATTTCTGATTACTCAGTTACAATAGGCGTGAGCATAATGCACATTATGCGGCCTACGCAGGACATTTTGCGAAAAACTCTTCATTTTTGCATGAGGGCTTGCCAACAAAGCACATCAGCGACAAAAGTACTGAACCAATTCGCATTTTAATTGAAACAAATGCTCGACAGGAAATAAAGCCATATCGCCACAACAGCAAAACAAGGCCATTATGCAGACTGTTTACCTGCCGCGGGATTTTGTTGTAATGTGGGCTAAACAGGGGCTTATTTTATTGGATTTTCATGTATGAACATTCTGCTTTAGTAGTAGTAGTAGATATCATCGAAACGACTTATGACCAAAACTGAAAAACAAAAAAAAGGAATTTGGAAAAACGTTCAAATGTGATTGTGGCGCTGATGTCGCGGCCACGAAGGGAACTATTAGCTCGACAAAAGGGGGGACATGGCGGAACCTCGTTGGGCATAACTCAAAAGTTTGCTGCTCTACAATAATAATTTTGGTAAAGCGAGTATGATAAGGGATTATTATACGTATTTGTTGCGTTGGGACGCTGCGGCGTCGCATAAAACTAAGATGGCGCCATAAACCGTCGGCGGCCGCAAATGAAACCCTTTTACCTTTTATAGGCACAAATATTATGCGGCCTACACGTTTACATTCATATGCCAGCGGACGGCTCTGTCGGGGAAATAAATTATTGCTGGTATTACATTATTTGTTTTGGCCGGGTAACCCTCGTCCTGCGAAGGATACATAATGCTGGAATCTATAAAAAGGGTTTCTATATTCATTAGTTATAGGAGTAAGCATCTGTACAAAGTTTTGATCTAACACAGAGTTAATAGTAGTGAAAAACAGCGGGTTCTAGCAAAGTACCCAAATACATCGATTTCGCGTCAATGTATGCACCATAAGGAGTAGCAAAATGTAGTAGTATACGTGACTACTTATGTTGTATTTGCAAAATGGCCGATTAACTTGGAATGATACTTGTTTCGTAAGATAACAAAACCGAGGAGCATCCATCATCTGTACGAAGTTTCACTTTTATTACGTTTTTACTCAACTTTAGGTTCAGATTACTTTATGTACAGATTACTTTATGTACAGATTACTTTAGGTACAGATTCCGAGCAATATCAATCCGAGCCTCCCTAATTAAATGTCTTTGTGCTACAACTGCTTGTAGCTGATTTATCTCCTGCTCTTTCCTCAAGAGATGCTCGGAATCGCTTAATCACGCGTCGCAATTTCGCTTCGCATCAAGTAAGGGGTTGTTTCGGGGGGACGGCCGAATCATTTGTTTCGCCAAGAAGGGGCTAATTTGGCAGGCGCTTTTAATTCTATAAACGCAATCGTTCCCGTCCCAAGTTAAATTTATTAGTTGGGCACATAAACACAGTTAGCAATATATGTATTAGTAGAAACAATGGGGGATGGGTATGTATATACTGTAACTCCGTTCGATGAACGGGTACGTTGGCTAGTCTAATAGTATAAAGGGCAAAACGCATTCATCATATAGTCATCAACGTATGTATAGTGATATAATCCAATAGCAAAAAAGGGCAAAACAGTCGCCACAAAACTGATAAAGCTGAAATACAATCTAGGTAGATAGATACTCATCAAGCCACAGCCGAAACCGCTCGCGGGAAAATTCTGAAATTAGGAGGGGCTGGCCCTTTCCGGTCGTAGGCGCTCGCTAAGATCCGGTTTTCCGATCGGGCCCCCCCAAGACCACTTTTGGAGCCCCCAAATTCCCCATTTAAGCCCGTGTAAAATTTAGCGGATCGAGACTTTATCCGAGGTGGCATTGGTTGTAATGAAGTATTCACGCACATCGGCAAACAACTGGCCGGTCCCGGTTCGGCAACTAGGTCTTTGCGTCATGTGTGTGAGCGTGCGTACGTAAGCTTGCGTTTGTTGCGTGTGTTTACGTGTGTTTATGTGTGTTTATGGGTGTTTATGTGTGTTTATGGGTGTTTATGTGAGTTTATGGGTGTTATGTATGTTTATGGGTGTTTGTGTGTTTATGGGTGTTTATGTGTGTTTATGGGTGTTTATGTGTGTTTATGGGTGTTTATGAGTGTTTTTGTGTGTTTATGGGTGTTTATGTATGTTTATGCGTGTTTACGTGTGTTTACGTGTGCTTACGTGTGTTTATGTATGTTTACGTTTTTTCCATTACTTGAGTCACATATAATTAAATTAAAATAAAATAAGGAATAGGAACGGGAAAGTTTAACTTGAACGGGGACTGAACTGGAACGGGAAGGGAAATAAAATGAAATAAAATTAAAATTATTATTAAATTAAAATTATTATTGAATTAAAATAAAACAAGGGAATGGGAAGGAATATCAAATACCAATCAATCAGAAAATAGGAAATTTCAAATTATCATCACTTGTAAATTTACCCCCCGTAAGTTTTTAATAAAAATCGAAACGTTGGGATTCGAACAGGAACGAGAATGGGAAGGAAAGTAAAGTATATTAAAATTCCTCTAAATAAAAATATAGAATTAAATTAAACTAAAATACGGGAAGGGCACTGAGCTTCAATCTAGAACGGGAACGGGGACTAAACCGGAAACGATGACGAGAAGGAAAATAAAGTAAAATAAAATTAAACTAAATAAAATAAATTATAATGAAATAAGGGAAGGGTACGGGATAGTACCTGAAATTAGATTGGGAATGGGGATTGAACCGGAAACGAGAACGGAAGGGGAAATGAAATAAAATATCTTGAAATAAAGAAAAATTAAATTAAAAAAATAATAAAAAGAAAATTAAATTAAAATACAGGAATGGTACGGGACGGGACGAGACGGGGCGAAACCGGAAAGCGACGAAAAGATGAAGAAAATAAAGTATGTGATGTGTTTAAAAACAGGTACACCTATTCTTCTCATTCAAACAATGTCTTCGCCTCTCTTTTCACTTCCTCAATGTACATTTCACACTTGTCCCTTTTAAAAAACCGCATACTTCAAGTTTCGTTCGAAGAACGGCGAGTCTGCTAGTCTAATAGTATAAAGGGCAAAACCCATCCATCATATAGTCATCAACGTATGTATCTTGCGAAAAGTAGTAAGGCCATTGCGATTTTGAAGGTGGCATTAATTGTTTATGAAACTAGACAGCAATTTCTCTCTAGCCTCATTGTACACACACACATACGCAAATTGAATTACCCCATCCATAGAACAAGGGAACGGCACTAATAGAATAAATGGGAGGCATTAGGCGGCGTTGGCGGCAGCGAGTGTGAAACGGCCGTAACAGTTTCGGAGCACAGAGCTCAAATTAAAAGGCGGCCGTTAAAATTGAGTGCAGGGGGCACGTTCTGCACTCATTTAAACTCATTGGTATTCCAGGGACGTAAAGCCGGTACACACATTCATTCGCGAAGTATCGCCAATTTCGCAGGAAGCGAAGCCGCCTTGGGAAATTATCGTCTCCGGCTGAATTCGAGGGCGCGTTGACAGTTATTAAAAGTGCGAACTGCAATTACCGACAGGGCGCACGCAGAATTCCATTTAGGCGCCGCTAGGTGGCGCTGCTGCGCCGGGGCGGCTTAATTAAACTCCTTATGCCATGAGCGCCTCGACCATAAGTTGCCGCTACCCGCAACGAAACTCTTGTTCTTCCTAAAATGTTGCTTTTAGTTGTTTTCGTGTTGCTTTTAGTTATTTTCATGTTACTTCCGCGTTGTTTTAACGTTATTTTCGCGTAGTTTTAACGTTACTTCCACGTTGTTTTAACGTTATTTTCACGTTACTTTCTTGTAATTCCAAGCTTCCATTACGGCAGCAAGTCGTAAAAAGTATTCGCACAAGTTTGGTGAGGACGAAATTGCTCCAAGTGCGCTCTGGTGGCGCGCAGCGGCGACCCTTTCCCGATGTCCCGAAATTGGAAATTATTTAGCAAAGCAAATATTAAACTTCGTAATTAATTTGCATAGAAAACTCGGGCGAATTGAAGTAATATCCCCCTCAATTTTGAGAGTTTTAATGCGGCCGAGGGGTCCTCTAGTCGCGGATTACTGTAGGCGGCTCGGCCGGTTTTGTTTGGCGATAAGGACGAGAAGTCGCCTTAAACGCTTGATGAAATTAGGGCGCGTGTCCTAAGGAACCCGGCCTTAAGTATTCTGCTCGGCAAACTTTCCTAATTAAATACCTATACAAAATTCTAACTTCTCTCGGAGTGGAAAATATAATTTTCATTGTTTCACATGGAGGTAAGCCATAGGGAGCTTACATTTTCAGAAAAATCGACATCAATCGAGGGCGGCTCCCCACCTCGATTGGGGCATCAGAATAAACTGTGGTTGTGAGTGCGAGGTAATAACAAGTGCCGAGGGTTTAACCTGCGCACCCGGACAGAATGATTTTATTGGGGGACCTCTTAGAAGCTCCTCTTCAACCACTAGTAAAATAGGCTCCCCACCTCGATTGGGGCATCAGAATAAACTGTGGTTACGAGTGCGAGTTAATAACAAGTGCTGAGGGTTTAACCTGCGCACCCGGACAGAACGATTTTATTGGGGGACCTCCTGTTCAACCACTAGTAAAATAGGCTCCCTACCTCGATTGGGGCATCAGAATAAACTGTGGCTGTGAGTGCGAGGTAATAACAAGTGCCGAGGGTTTAACCTTTGCACCCGGACAGAACGATTTTATTGGGGGACCTCTTAGAGGCTCCTTTTCAACCACTAGTAAAATAAGCTCCCCACCTCGATTGGGGCATCATTCAACCTTCTTCGAAGATGTAGGACCATCAGTCCAAGTTAATAAATATTACGAATTCTACCTGTTCAGTTTCTACTACAACAGGATGCCATGATCAACCAGAAATAAAATTAGAACCGAACGTTACAACATGACCTGAGATAAGAGGCCGCAAATCGCATCGCGAGCGTATTTGGAACATTTCAATTTCCCGATTTGAATATTATCGATCATGACTGCGTGAGCGTTGTGTTTCCGACTCGCCCTTAAACATTTCTCCCCGGCAGAAAGCCCGGATAATATTTATTTAAAAAAGTCCTATCCCATCGGTTATCGATTCTGCGGTATGGTCCGCTGTGCTTAATTAAAGGTGGAGATTCTTTGAGCGCAGCTTTTAGCGTTGGCGCCGGAGAATCAGCGGCAATTTCGCAAATAATTCCGGATGTTTCGCCGCGTTTACTCGCTTTTGGCTCAATTAGTTGTGTCGGCCGGGAGTCATCGCTTTTTCAAATAAATCGATTTCTTTAATGAGCGCTTGCTAAAAGGGTTGTTGTAGGGTAAGAAATCAAACCTGCGGTTTTTTGTGGAGGTCTCTCTTTGTCAGCGATTTGTTGTCCTCGATTTTGAGGGCCCTCGCTAGAAGTTGAGGTGTTACAAACCTGCAAAAGAAGACCAAATTGAAAGAAGACAAAATTGAAAGAGGCTTAAATTAAAAGAGGCTTTAATTAAAAGAGGCTTTAATTAAAAGAGGGTTTAATTAAAGGAGTATTTTTAAATTAATGGGATAGTGCCATTGATGTTCTAGGGATAGTTTTAATGGCATAGTTAAAAGTAGTATAGCTTTGAGAGTTCTACCCTATGGGATTTTAGCCCAGAACTATCGTAGCTATACTACTGTTGAGTTTTAGAAAATTGTTTGGAATGGGTTAAAGTCCAGCTTAGCAATAAAATCCCTTTGGAGGACAAGGCGAGGACAGAGAGGCAGTAAAATGGAAGCGTGCCAGCTCTAAGTAGTAAAGCGGGAGACCCACTTTGAAAATTCGCCCTGTATAAGCCGGGGTAACGCAACCCGTTTTTGTGGGCCGTGACAGAAATGTTGAATTATTAGTAAACGGGATTCGACTTCCTGACTCGAATTTATCGACGCTGTATGTACAATTTATGGCATAATGCTGGTACACATCCACTCTTGCGTCGATTGCATGGCCTGCTTCCTCCGGAAGAGGTGGTAAGTGTCGGCTTGAAAGCCAGCACATGTAAAATCATTGCTTCGTTTAATCGTCATTATTTGTGTTGTTTTATCGTTACTATTGTTTAATCGTTAGTAGTTGTGTATCCTATCGACCAATATACCAGATGCTGTAAAAATAATAAAACTTCTGCGACGTAGCTCAATATTTTAACCATATAGACACTCCACACTAGAGCAGATAATACAGAATTTGTGCCCCGAGGCCTTATCGATTTACGTCTACAGAACATCGGCGATGTTGCAACGAAGCCTGAGCATAAATCCGACCCTCCAGCTACAAGATGGGGCCGTTTCGGTATCAGTACTGAAGTTCATGAAGGCTCGACTATGCCAACTTGGATGGCTCGGATTCGGTAATCCAGATTGCGGGAATCGTGTTTTATAAGGAGATCCTTTTTCTTAAGCCACAATAGATAACTACATTACGTTTTTTTGCTTTTGTCCCGATATGCAGTATCCCACTTCTGATGTTATGGCTAACTAAAAAAAAAGTTTGGTACTTTAAGTAGCCAATCCTTCTCGTCAGGATTGCTCCCCCTGTCCCGACTGGAATTTTGCCCGTCTTGACGCGTCAATTTTTCTCCCCGCAGTTCATAACGTTATTTATTTTTTTTGTTCTTTCCACAGGCGACTATGTTTCCTCCGTTTTTCTAGAATCCCAGGCGGCTCGTTACCGCTCGTGCGAGGCAATATTTCACGCCAATTTGTATTTTGCATGAAGGGTGGGGGGGGGGGTGCAGAAAAGGGATTGTGGAAGGCATACTGGGTAAGGGGCCTAAGGGGTCCTATCATTCATCACCTCAAAAATTACAAAGGATAAATCGTAACTATATTACAATATTAAAACCAACATATTCCATTTATTCCCCAATAACAACAAGGGATGGACCTTCACCTCGGCTTCGAATCGAAGTCCATCCACCATCCATCAAAGCTTATAAAGTTTGCTCACACATCGCCCCTACAACTCAACCCCAAACAACTAACCCCTAACCAACCCCTAAAAATTCCATAACCAACCCCTTGCAAACCAACCCCTAGCAAACCAACCCCTAGCAAAGCAATCCCCAAACCCTTCTCCACGCATGTCCGCTCCCATGTCTTCAGCAGGAAAAGAGAAGGACGAGCAGAGAGACTGAAAGGGTTCCGGAAGGGATAAATTGTAAAATAACACTATTAGAAACTTTGTTGCGGAATGCCTCGCCGCTGAAAAGGGGGCGCTTTATTTAACCGATTGCTGACGGCGGGGGTGAGTTTTGGCAACTTTCCTGAGTTTCTTTGAGGTACCCGCCCTGCACCGTTCGCACGAGGGCGAAACAAAGTTAACTGGATTTTCAGTTGTAGCTGCCATAATTTACATTTAATCCCTCCTCGGTTAACAGCCCGAATCAAATAAATTAGCCGGCCTAGCCTCTAAGTCAATATTTGGGGGGTTTATCCCGTCAGTATCGTTTCCCCCACAAACTTGATACACAAATTCTGTGTTCTTTAAACTCGAAATTTTTTCATAGCGAAGCAACCTTCAACACACCCACCCCGCAATCATACAAGTTAAAAGCTGACACAAAAGGAAACTTTGTTGCTACAATTTGCTGTTTCGAGCTAACGTTCGAACTTTCCCCGGAATAAAAATAAAGGTGCATATTAATGCACATAAAATTGTGTAAACTAGAGCTCGACCTCCTCGACTTGCTCCGCTAGAAATTGTTATAACCGAACTGCAATAAAAAGTTAGAGCAGACATCAAAGGGCAGTATCACTTAAACTTTGGCTACATTGCTGCCCAACTTTTTTACCATTCCCCCAAGTGTTCATTACAAAGGGCTATTCTAGCGGATTGATGTGAGACTGATGATGAAATTGCGCTAGTTCCCAAGTTAAAGCGTTATTAATCGAGTTAGAGTTTTAAACTTCGGCCTTTCGCATCATCTCCTTTCTTCCGAAGAAGAAAAACTCCTAATTACTCATCGATTTTGAACGAATGGGGGTAAAATAATCGTGCTATTTCCCTGAAATGGAAAATGGAATGTTTTTCCGAATAACTATAATTTTTACATAAATATAATTTTTACATAAATATAACTTTTACATAAATATAACTTTTACCTAAATATAACTTTCACATAAATATATTTACTGGAAACAAGCTCGCGATACATATTTGCGCAACTATTTAAACAAATTCTTTTTGAATTGCGGCATTTGTTATTAAAGCACTAAAATATGTATTTATTTTCATGCACATGTACACAACTTTTGAACACGGTTGAAGTTCTCTGGTACAATGGTTCATTGAACATTTAAAAAAAACTAAATTTAAAATTGTTGGCAATTTAAAAAAAAATTTACTACCTTTGTCCCGAAATAGTTGCAACAATTCACTTTTCATTCGTTTTATAATGGATATACCGAATTATGTATTGTGATGATTTTAAGGGGGTCTTACATCAATAAGGTTGCATAAGGTTGTGTTGCGGAGTGAAGTTTTAACGAACAGGTTAATAAATAAGAACAGGTTTCCCTTCGGGCAGATTTAATGCCAAGGTAATTTCCCAACTTAAAGCAAATGAAATCAACGTTGTTAGACTTCGAAGTCTTCCGCTTTGAATATGAATAAGTAGATGAATGATTTGCCGAGCGTTTAACCTGTGCACCCGGACAGAACGATTTTATTGGGGGACCTCTTAGACGCTCCCTTTCAACCACTAGTAAAATAGGCTCCCCACCTCGATTGGGGCATCAGAATAAACTGTGGTTATGAGTGCAAGGTAATAGCAAGTGCCGAGGATTTAACCTGTGCACCCGGACAGAACGATATTATTGGGGGACCTCTTAGAGGCTCCTTTTCAACCACTAGTAAAATAGGCTCCCCACCTCGATTGGGGCATCAGAATGAATTGAGTTTATGAGTGTGACTTGATAAGAGGTGTTCCAAGAGTGAAGGTACGTCTGCAATGAATCCATGATTTTTTTTAGCTCCCTCTTGGGAGAAAGATGATAATAGAATGAAGAGAACGTAGCAACTATTGCAGGACAAAGGTAGCACAATACAAAAAAAATAAAGAAAATTTAAAAACAATATTAAAAAATTGCTAACAGAAACTAATCAAGCCGATTATGAAAAGCTCTTGTACAATATTAAAAGCCTAATTGCTGGAAAGCAAAAGAAATACATTTTTTATGCGGCCTTAAATTCCAGGGGAGAATTTTGTCGAGGATTAGCGACGTTTAAATTTTCAAGAAAGGCGAGGGGGCGATAATCGCCGGGAAAAACTCAAATGTAAATGTCGCCCCCTCTAATACGGTTTACCTGCATCCGCTTACATGAAATATTCATAATATTAAGCATTTTGCTTTTATTGTTCTTGTTGTTCCTGGCGGCTTCCCTCATAATCTGCAATACGCGAACGCGACATTTTTTTGCTTCACTTTACTTAATGTAAATGACGCAAAAGAAAATTAATGTTCGCCAGGCGTATTTAATAAAACAAGCTTTACATACTGAAATACATTAATACCTCGTTAGTTAAACAGTAATTTATCAAGTCGAGCTTTTATTTAGCCAACGCAAAAAGCGTCCGCGGATAATGTATTTTGTTATTCCGTTAAACAAACGGGGCCTAGAATAATGAATTGCAACAAATTATATTTTCTCCTAAGCGAAATTTATGACAGTGTTCCTGCAGCAATTCAGCACGGGATCGATTAAGTCCCATTATGCCCCAGAAATAAATTACTCGCGGCGTTTATAAAGAGTTAAAAATGCATAAATCTTGTAAAAAGCGACGAGGTCATTTATCTCTATTAATTACCGTTGCGGATAAATTAATTACTTTTAAAAATGGCCGCTCTATTGTTGCGGCGCTGTTGCTCTTGCGGCGACCTTGGCTTTAGAGTCAGTCCTTTGTGATAATTTTCACAACCTGAACTCTCATAAACCAAAAAGAAAATAGAATAAACAAAAAAAATGGAATAAACCAAAAAATAGAATACACAAAAAAATAGAATAAACCAAAAAAATAGAACAAATCAAGAAAATAGAATAAAACGAAAAAAATAAAAGTGTGTCACGTTTGTAAAGAGTTATAAGCTAAGAAATAAATTTCCCTAGGTGTATTGCGAGCTTTATCCATTTAGAAACTACTCTCATCTCCGCAGGAATAATTTGGGAAACTACATCGTCCTCGCATCAGCGAACATCCGTACAATAGATTAAATCAATTACCTCTTAGCTCGCGAAGAGCTTTCGTGCGAAAAGTCACAATTCCGAACCCCGCCTAACAACGTGAGATGTTGAGCCGGCAATATCTCAAATGAGTCCTGAGCTTTCGAACAATGTACTTAATAAGACGAAATATTCGCAACACATCCATTATCGGCTGCTCGCGACTCGTCTGTGGCTCCCCCTCGCCCCCAAATGCGAAAACAATTTAATAACAATAAGGAGCTCCTCCTGAAACAATCGTTTCTGCGTACCTTCGGTTCGTCAAGTTCCAGCCTATTCATTTGTAAAAGCATTCAGACATGTAAATCGCTCTTGTTGCCGTCTTCTTCCTCCTCGCGTAGGTTGTCGCCTCTATTGCAGTTCGGCTCGATCATTAATTATTTACTCCCAATTTATCTTTCGTCCTGAAGTGTTTTGTCTCCGGGAGAGTTCACCGTTCGGTTTTCGGAATTTGGCGCAATCCGCAATCATGTTAATGCCCCGGTCTCGTTTGCGGTCCGGCCGGATTCGCCCTCCAACTCCATTATTTGCTCGTTTTCCCATTGGATTTCTTGCTGGATCCGCGGTAATATTTCAGCTTTATGGTATTTAGATTTTATGCGGGGCACTCTCGGTTTGACGTTGCCATGTATTCGCCCAAAAACATGGGTAGGCATGAGAGTAAAGCAAATTTCAACTTGAGTTCTTTTAGTTATTAGTAAAAGAAGAAATGTGTTCGGAACCAAGGCGATGATTTTTCTGATTGGGAAAAAAAAAATGTTTAAGTGCCTCCTCGTCCGTGACCGATGTAAAGCCGGAGCCATTGGCTACATTTCCAGAAGTCGTGGTTCTAATCTCTGGCGTAGTTGCCCTATGATGCAGAAACAAGCCGACGTTAAAAAAAAAAAAAAACTAAAATTCTCTGATAAAAGGGCACTGTACAGACATACAGAATGATAATTAAAAACTTTTGGCGAAAACCGCACATTCCTAGGTTAAATAGCGTCGGAAAAATCTGGGAAACTAGATTTACCTTGCTGTTCAACGCACTAAATCTCAAAAATAATGCTAGTAATTTACAATAAGTGGTAGGAACAGAAGGAGGTTAGCAAGCAGGGACACCTTCGGGTTACCGTTGCCATGTACTTATCTGAACCGCTGATAACTTCCATATTGTACATTACTAGTGTTGTTTTTCAGATTAATATTTTTAATGGGATTTCATCGACTTCTTAGGCAACCAAACTTATGGCAATGCTTGTTAGGGCAGGTCAAAATCTCGCCATAAGAGCGATATTTGTGCTGCAAACTCGCACACTCTGATTTCCTGCAAACCCTGCACGTATCACAATAGAGGACGGTTTTGCATTGTGCCAACGTCGGCAAAAAGCTGTACGTAATGTCACGGCTGCCTGTGATAACAAGGAAATATTGTGGTTGTTCCCGCATCGCGGCATTAGAACTTCATGATACATGCACTGCAGCGGCCGTGGCGCTCTGGATTAGATGGCTCGTTCCACATTGATTTTCGCACATTCTTGTTCGATTGGTGGTAACGTAATGGTATCTCTTCGGGACGAGACAACTCCCAATAGGCTAAAGTTATCAATAAGGGCACAGTTGTACAGGAATGGTAATCTCTTTAAGAGGATGCTACACGTCCTAAACGGGATTTGTAGACAATTAATCAATACGCAAGGCCGCAGGATTAGTTTTGTTTGCTCGGAGATTAGCAGGAAGGCTCTAGGGTAAGTTTGAAGGGTTGAAGGCTCGACTATCTGGGTAACAATATCGGGAAGGATATTTCTATGTAAGAAAGTTTTTATGTTTAAGGAAGTTTGAAGTTTGTAATTAGGTTGTATTTAGGTTTTACATTTAAGGATTTTTCAAGGATCAGCCCGCAGAGCAACGTGTCGGCCATGGAGGCCCCTCATCTACTAATGCTTTATTCAAATATTCCAGCGTGCTATTTGAAGGAAAGCCTAACAGACAATCTGCGGTGCTGTATACAATGAGGAGCCCCTTCCACCCATTGAATTATTGAAGGCGATACATTAGGTACGTTCTCTTGAATACGAGTATATCCTTATTCTGAATTATTCAGGATGCGGATCCTTTTGTCTATAACGGACAGATGTAGGGAAATATTTTCGGGTAGGTGTTCGCCAAAGCAAAAGACCTTTCGTTCTGTACTTCTTGAAAGGCGAAGCTCTGTTCATTAGTAGTTTGATTGTATCTCTAATAATTTTTCCTATTACCTAAAAGAACTTAAATCTTTCTTTATTGATTCCAACACTTAACTGACAATTAGTATTTTGCCAGAACTTCGTTCTGTTTAATTCCGACTTCGTGCAGCTAATATTTACTCCGGTATACTTAACAAGTTGACCACCTTATCTCACCGTCTTTGTTCCGCTACGTTTACGTGACTCAGACGAGATATCAATTCTTGCTGAACTTCCGTGGTATTCACCACTGATTTCAAAGGATTGATTAAAGCGGTCTGCCTTACGTAAATACGCTGATGTAAGGGTGGCCACTTCATTTCACCCCCTTTGTTCCGTTACGTTTACGTGACAGACGAGATATCAATTCTTGCTGAACTTCCGTGGTATTCACCACTGATCTCAAAGGATTGATTAAAGCGCTCTGTCTTATGTAAATACTCTGATATAAGGGTGGCCACTTCATTTCACTCTCTTTGTACCGTTACGTTTACGTGACTCAGACGAGATATCAATTCTTGCTGAACTTCCGTGGTATTAACCACTGATCTCAGAGGATTGATTAACGCGCTCTGTCTTACGTAAATACGCTGATATAAGGGTGGCCACTTCATTTCACCCTGTTTGTTCCGCTACGTTTACGTGGCTCAGACAAGATATCAATTCTTGCTGAACTTCCGTGGTATTCACCACTGATCTCAAAGGATTGATTAAAGCGCTCTGTCTTACGTAAATACGCTGATATAAGGGTGGCCACTTCATTTCACTCTCTTTGTTCCGCTACGTTTACGTGACTCAGACGAGATATCAATTCTTGCGGAATTTCCGTGGTATTCACCACTGATCTCAAAGGATTGATTAAAGCGCTCTGTCTTACGTAAATACGCTGATATAAGGGTGGCCTCTTCATTTCACTCTCTTTGTTCCGCTACGTCTACGTGACTCAGACGAGATATCAATTCTTGCTGAACTTCCGTGGTATTAACCACTGATCTCAGAGGATTGATTAAAGCGCTCTGTCTTACGTAAATACGCTGATATAAGGGTGGCTACTTCATTTCACTCTCTTTGTTCCGCTACGTTTGCGTGACTCAGACAAGATATCAATTCTTGCTGAACTTCCGTGGTATTCACCACTGATCTCAAAGGTTTGATTAAGCGTTCCGTATTTGCGTAAATTCACTGACATCAGGGTTGAATGGTACACACAAGGCAGTATATATATACAAACGCGACTTTTGATATAAGAAATCAACAGAGGCGGAATAAGAAAGTCACAAAAAGAATGGTGTGGTTTTGACAAACAATTAACTTGAAGGGCGTATAAATGCAAATGTCCGCTCTTTAACGAAGGTCCCCCCGTTCAAATTTACATAAAAACCCCCGAAAAATATACGGGAACTCTTTGTCAGGGGTATAAATCCCCCGTTTAAATAAGAAATCTTTATTAAATATTAACGCTAATAAATTCCTCTTTCGGCCGACTGTCTGCCGAGATGTTTAAGGAGCTTTATATTCAGCCTCCCAGGGCCAGAGCCGATAAAATGCGTTCCCAGCAGA
This sequence comes from Quadriops clusia, assembly GCA_033557875.1. NCBI lineage: Eukaryota > Metazoa > Arthropoda > Insecta > Coleoptera > Hydrophilidae > Quadriops > Quadriops clusia. The sequence goes on from JAWQRP010000231.1 coordinate 23,409, forward strand.
GGCGGAAGGCGGCACGTGGAACACTGCTTTCCACGAATGATAACCTAATTGGGCCCTCTCAATGGCAGCCCCGTTCCCAGCCGACTTCCTGTTTATTTACCAACTGAATTTATGAAAATTCACTTTTTATCGGAGCGAGTTTGAAGAGGCTCTAAACGCTGATGGACTGAAACCTGAGGCTGAGGGATGGGACTTGAGGCTGAGGGTTGGGAACCGAGAGAGTCGATTATTAAGATCTGAAGAAAAAACTGATGGATTCACTGCAGAAGATACACATTTTTATGTTATGTTATGATTACAATTCTTTGATAATTTATTAGAAATGTCCAAACGGATGACTTCAATTATGGGTAGAAAAAAGGCACAATTTCAGTTTAATATATTTTTTTTTTAATTTAAATATTTTGCGTGACTAGTTTTGTGTCAAGCTTAACACTTCATCAGACGCTCGTCATTAAAAAATGAAATAATTTAGGGATCTTTGTATCAACAGCCGCATCGAGCTCGGCAAGCAGACTTAAACGGAAATTGTGCCTTTTTTCTACCCATAATCTTTGATAATTATCTAGCAACATTACCAATATATGCTTGTTTACGAGCTCACTCTAGGGGATTACGCAGACAATAGAACAACCTTCGGGTTCGAAATTCCGACAAATATTAGTTCAATTTGCATAAACAAGCAAATAAGAGCTCGATTGCTCTTAAGCGCGCAGTTCCGCAGATAATAAGCAACTTACTCTTGTGTACACAGTGTTGAGGTGAGGTGCGATTGTCGAGGATCTGATACGAAAGGGAGAGAACGGCATTAGCGTTCTGGCGTCTTTGAGCAATAAGCCCGTTTCCGCGAAAGTACAGCTCAACAGGGTTAATTTGGGGGTTTTTGGGGAGTTTTGCTTTCTGCCAGGGAGCCACAGGTGCTCGAATAACATAGAACAAATAGGGAAACAGAAGTGGGGATTAGGGCTTTGTTTCCCTCTTAGCTGCAATGAGTCACTTTCGGAAGGGATGAGGGTTGTTCAAGTTATTATTTTAGTTAAATAACTAAAAAAAACTAAAGAGTTTTTTTTTACTGTTTGCTATTTTTACAAGGCAGTGATATTTTTGTTATAAGGAGAAAATTGGCTCAAAAAGAAGAAGAGCGAGAATCAGGGCGTAATGAGATTTCACGAATGCACTTTAAGGGAATATAAAGTATAAATGAATTATTTCTCAGAGTTGTCGCTGTGTCTTGTGTCGCCGACAGAAGTAGGAGAAGAAGAAGAAGGAAGCTAGCGGGAAAGTTTTAATGCATTTTTGCCGGGATGGATGTGAGCGTTGTTTATTCGTCTCTTGTAGTAGAACGCCAGCAGGGAGAAGAGTTCTTTGATTGTCGACTGAGAAATTCCAATTTGAGCGAGGAAAAAATCCCGAGGATCCAGCGGACTCTTCCGCCGCTGCAGAGCGCTCTGCAAACGCTTTGAGAGCGAGGTTTTAATGTTGGGTCGAGGTAAATGAAGCGAGAACATAAAGCTCCTAAATTGCTATCATAACAGCCAAACCGCGTTAGATACTAATGCAACCTTTTGAGCTTTGTTGCTCTGCTCTGACTATGCAAACCTTCCTCCGTCATTGAAACGAGATGGGTAGCTTTCACAAAGAGAGAATTATCAAGAACTGATTTAGAAAGCACTTTTACCTTGCTGGTAACAGTATGGCACTTTACCTGTTAGACACTTTACCTATTAGGCATTTTACCTGTTAGGCACGTTATCTGTTTGTCACGTTATCCGTTTGTCACGTTATCTGTTTGTTACATTATCCGTTTGTCACGTTATCTGTTTGTTACATTATCCGTTTGTCACGTTATCTGTTTGTCACATTATCTGTTAGTTGCATACCTACCTGTAGTATAATCGAAATGATGAAAAAAGAACGTTATAAAACAGAGGGTCCTCGCCCAATGTGTTATACAGGGTAGTAATTTGCGAGCAAAGCCTACTCGAAGCGCTGTAATAACGCGGAACAAACAGGGCGATATTTCAAGGGGCGCACCACTCGAAGCGATCAACACGTGCAAACACGAGGCAACGAGGGTATCGCGCAAATTAACACCGGACATTCACGATCAAGTGGTTTAAAGGCCGGTCCTAACTGATCGAGCCGCCCTCGGCTCATCGGATGATCACTGCCATGTGCCCGAGATTTAGCGCGATTGGTTTCGCGTAATTATACTTATATCTGATTATGCGTATCGAAATCTCAATTATGATGGGCAAGCTCAATGTGAAACATCATCATTCTGCATCACAATTCGATATTCGATATCGTAGATAGGTAATATTTAGTTGTGCACCACCTCAGGTTCAAGATTGTAATTGGTAATTGTGCCACTTCTATCTTGCTCTCTTTGTTCCGCTACGTCTGGACCGCGGTCTGGCGTCCACCTGTTCCCCCTTAGAGCGACCTTGGTCAAACCACTTTACCATTTGGCGCGTTGTCGAGATGTTTTTTTGAATGAGTCTTTTGTCTGTGCAAACCTTTGTCTTCTGACCGGATGCTCGCCTATTGTTTAGGCCCTCTTAACACGGGGAAACATTTCCAGATTTTGATGACACATCTGTCGTTGGCAAATCTCCTTTTTGATAAGACCTTAATTTGCATGAATCGCGCAACCTATCTTCATACCTTCACAATATATATATATATATATATATTGTGACGGTATGAAGATAGGATGTGCCATCCATGCGAATTAGGGGCTTATCAAAAAGGAGATGTGCCAGCGACATGTGTCATCAAAAACTGGAAAATATTTCCAGTGTCAAGAGTGCCTAAACAATGAGGCGAGCATCCCTTTAAAATACAAAGCATGGTCCCAACGATGTCCCTATTCAAAGAACAGCTGGAGTAGACAAAAGCAAGCAAGGTCGCTCTAAATGGGTTACCAGATGTTCCAGAACCGCTACCGGCGTGCCTTGAAACTACCTGGCTGTGGACACTTGAGAGCGCGTGGTCAAGGATCGGTACCAAAGCTGCCCCATTGGTCGCCCAGGGACGGGTGGTGAGCGGTGGTTGGTTGTTCTTCACCCGTAGAGCTGGAACAGTTCTTATTGGTCGAGAGGCAGCCAGTCAGATGAAGGGAGAGAGGGGTGAGTCCGTCCGAGGCGTTGATCCTGAGCCGGGCCAAGACAGTCGGTGAGTGTCTCGCAAGGGAGTGAGTTCCCTTGTGGTGAGGCAGAGAGCGTGGGATCGGATAGAGAGAGAGAGAAGAGTCTTCTTGAGTCAGTCTTCTGGAGTCAGAGAGTTGAACCCGGTCGAGTCAGTCACAACGAGTCAGTCACCACGAGAGAGAGAGTCTTCTGGAGTCAGAGAGTTGAGCCAGGTTGAGTCAGTCACAACAGAGAGAGTTGAACCAGGCTACGATGTCCGAGTGTTGTTGGCGGTTCAGAGTGAAAGGGTTTCGTGAGGTTGAAGTTCATTGTGAGAAATCGTTCAGTGCCGTTGGGAATATCTTCAACACCATTCTTCTGGGATTTCGGATTCGTTGGCTGCCGTCGCCAGGCGTGGGACACGATACAGGCTAAGAATATTTGTTTTCTTCTTTCATTAGTTTCATTTAATTCCGTAGTTAGAGAATAGGTGTCGCTAGTTCCTCGTTATCTTCACGAGGGGGCGTTAGTTTGTTTGGGTTGGTTTCGATGAACGCCCGAGGTGACAATAGGGGGAGGATAGTTCCGTTCGTCTCTCTCTCACACACACACACACACACCAATCAATTATGGTCGACCAATAAACTTAATAATTCAATTTAATCAATAAATCTTTTGTAATAACAAGGTTTTGCTACAATCAATTCAATGAATAATTACATAACGATAATAAAGGTAGCACAATTTCATAACAGTCAAAAGGTATCTTATTTTCACGATAATTACAAGATCAACTGCAGTGTGATAAATAATGAATAATTAATTCTTACTCACCAAAGTCATTCAATTAAATCAAATTCAAGGTAACTCAATTCACAATCGAATGACGCACGAACAACTTGACATTTCAATTGAATTCATTCTTCATTCAATTTTCACTTGCTTACTCTCAATAACAGTTCTCACCGTAATGGCGTAATTTTCTTTGACGTGACCTTTGCCTACGAATTCTGGGATACTACGAAAACAACGAGAAAGGGTTCCTACCAAATGTTAGACGATCACAGGTAATTTTGGCCAAATAGAGTTCGGGTTGATTTGAATCTCCCGCCATTTCCATTTTCGGAATGTTTAAATAAGTGCAGCTTTAGAGCACATCAGCGAGGTATCCCCTCAATAGTCACAATATATATATATATACTGTTGCGGTTTTATATATGATATATATTGTGATTATTCACGATGAAGAGCAAAAAAAGTCCAAGGGCTTTTAAAGCCGTCTAGGAGTATACCTCTGCAAAGAAATTGATGGACGCAGACATTGATGTATTGCAGATTGATGGTGGCGAATTATGTCCGAATAAATTTGAATTTTTGCCTTACGCACGCTATCGATTTATCTTTGTTAAGGACGCATCCTCTAATGACGCGGAGGAACTTTGAGGAATCGAGGAGAGGACGGAACCCCTCAAACAAACGCTCGCAAAAACACCCACAAAGCGAAGCTTAGAAAACAAAACTGTTTATAAAGTAAAACAAAACTGTTTATAAAGTAAAACAAAACTATCTACGACATTAACAGAACAATAAAGGTATATTAACAGCAATTATACAACACGTGTATAACAATTTGGTCCTATTGCGGCTTATTTGTGTATGCATAGAAGTTGTAACGTTTCCGGTTTACACGATAATTTGCATTTGAATGACTGTACGGATCTGGGCGACTATTTCTTCTGGATGAGTTTCGCTTCTGGACAACCCCATTTGATAGCGAGAGCCTTTTAAATGAGCTAATCTGGTGAAGCAATGAAGAGCAAAAAATGACCCCAAAGACTCGAAATTGAGCCCTCACGAAGCGCAGTTTGCGTGTATTATATTTTAATTACAACCGGAACGGTTCCGGACTCCGTTTTTCCTTTTTAGAAGTTTTTCGGGGCGGCGAAATTAAATAAAAACTCGCCGGAAAGGGTTGGAGCCGAAATAAAGGGCGAGAGAAATTAATGTTATTGTTTAACGGCCCAAGCTCGGGGGGCACCGGCGACGGGGGGCATCGGGGACGGGGGGCGGCTTTCTCACTTGCAAATGCCCAGTTTAATATTCAGGCCAATTTTTTTTGCTTTAAAGGAAAGACAACTCCGATTTAAATAATCCTGGGGAAATCTTTTTCGGCGAAAGCTTTATTTTTCATTTCCATATTTACCAGGCGCGCAATGAGGGGGGGAAGAGCTCAAACTCACTACTCGTCACTACTTGATATTGACTCCTTTATCAAATTTTTCATTTACTAACTGCTTTTTAATTAACTGGTTTTTTATTAACTGTTTTTTTATTAACTGTTTCATACATTAAATCCTTTTCAAAAGAGTTATTATCCTTGATTCTGTGAAGGTATTAAGAAGGCCAGCATAAATAGTAAAACTACGAGACTTATCAGAATAAATATTGGGCTTGAGATTAAAAACAAAAGAGAATCACGAGCAACCGCCTACACAGAAGATGCACCATCGGGCATTCATAACAATAGGTCAATTCAATGAATAACCTAACGATTATAAAGGTAACACAATTTCATAACAGTCAAAAGGTATCTCATTCTCACGATAATTACAAGGTCAACTGCAGTGCAGTAAAATAATGAATAATTAATTCTTACTCACCAAGGTCATTCAATTAAATCAAATTCAGGGTAAATCAATTCACAATCAATGTTTTGTTCCGATGGAAGTTTTCTGACATCTTATTCTTTTAAATGTGTATTTAAAATTCAACCGATTCCTTTTCTGCTAATTTCATATTATATTCTTGGTAAGGTACCGACGTGGGTTTTATTGTCGCGTGGTCTGTTTCATTTCGGGATGAAGCGTTGCCTTTTTACATTTTATTATGGTTGCGGGCGCTTGGCTTGCGTCGCCGCATTCCCGGAGCCCGGTCCAGCGGGAAAGGGTTTCCGAGCGATCTAGGGCAAGTGCCTTTAATACCGTCTGTCCTAGTGTTTGTGTTGCCAGGGTAAGTCGACCGGGTCCTCCTTAACCCGTGGAGCCCCCTCAGGGGGAAAGCGGCTTATAACTCGGGGATTTGCCACATCGCGGGTATAATCGGTCCTAGATTCCTGTTAACCACTTGTTTACCTTAACGCTTAACCTCGGGATGTCGCTGGCCGCGTTGTTTTAGGACTGCGTTTGTGCCGAACCAATTAAATGTTGCCACCTAGCTTACTCGCAGTTTGCGTTAGGCCGCAGGAGATCACGATGATGACGGTGACCATGCTGTTGAAGGCTTTGCCGGAGATCAATTCTTATCTTGAGCTTTTAAAGTTCGGGCTTGTAGATATTTTACCACTGAGGGTCCCTGCGCCACGTTAGTTTGTGGGGCGCTGAGTCGCAACATTCGCGTTTTGCCATGTTTCATTTGTCATATAAATTTTCATAGTTAAAGAACGAAAGAGGACTTTCTTAGTAACAGAACTTTCCAAGCATTAAGTATTAAATGATTCAAATCACTTAGTTAAATGCAAACAGTTAAATCACATAAATCACACACACTATAAATATTGGTAGATTATTACTCAAGAAATCTTACTATCCCATCCCAGATCACAGAAGCCCGGTACCTATACTCCTGTAACAGAATCCCGGTAACTATACTACTAAATAAGTAAAATCCCTAATTACATTTCGCTGTCCGATTAACAAGTAATAAAGCGTAAATATTATAATCCGGGTCGATTCTTTCATCAAACAATTTTTGAGAACAACGCGAACGAGCAATTGCTTTCGCGAGTATTTGCGAACCTTCCGGAAAAACAAAATAATCATAGTAAACGTACGTAAATAATTAAGGGAAATGAAACATGCACGGTTCGTTATCCATACTTTGCCCCTTTTTTAGCGTTTCCGCTTTTTGTTTGCCCAGCTCTTTGAGATTCGCGGAGAGTATTTTTATTACAAAGAAAACAAGCCGAGGAGGTTTGCCGGCTTGGAATTTCCACTTTCCCTGCTCTCCGATGGCTTAAAAACTCTCTATTTTATACATTTGCCTCTCTTTCTATAGATTTGATGTGCTCGAGTGAAAGTTTCCAGATCGGGGCAAATAACTGGGCGATTGTGATTCATTTAGTTCAAGACGGGGAAGAAAATCTGGTGGGGAAGAAAATATGATTGAGAAAATATCATGGAGAAAATATGATGGAGAAAATATGGCGGAGAAAATATGATGGAGAAAATATGATGCCAAAAATATGATGGAGAAAATATGACGGAGAAAAAAAAAATAGTGAAGTGAATGTGATGGGATGGGAACGTGACAGGAAAGGAATGTTAAGGGAAGGGAATGTGACATGAAGGGAATGATAAGGGAAGGGAATGTGGCAGGTAGGGAATGTGACAGGAAGGGAATGTTAAGAGAAGGGAATGTTAAGGGAAGGGAATGTGAAGGGAAGGGAATGTGAAGGGAAGGGAATGTGCAGGGAACGGAACGTGAAGGGAAGGGAATGTGACGGGAAGGGAATGTGACGGGAAGGGAATGTGACGTTGAACAAAATGTAATGGAAGAAAATAAATTAGGCGAGAAGGAAAAAACTTCTGAACCGGCTGCGGATGTATAAATATCTTTAAATAAACATTACTCATTCGGAAAGGGCCCCGAATTTGACATTCAATAAAATTTAATGACTCCTGCGCGGGGCTCCCCCGGGGTTATTATAAAGTACTAAATATAAATCAAGTTTGACGGCTCAATTTTTCTGGTCCATTCTTCGCGAGCCATTCAACGCATTCTCTCGGCAATAAAAAGTTCCCGCCATTAGGAATGCGCTTCTTATATTACATTTAATAGAATATTTTCTGTGCCGCTTAAGCCCGTCCTATTTAAAGGGTTGTCATGCCGGGTTATAAATGAACTTAGTTCTCGGCCGGCGAGGAAGTCTCGTGCTAAAAAGCGCCTCCAATACGTCGATAGGTTTTTAAGAGCTCGCTTTAAGTGACACTTTGGCAGATTTCTAACTCGGCTACAGCGAATGCATCTCACGGGGGGGCCTTTGAAATTTTAAAACTTTCCAACAAACTGTTTACAAAGGGGCTGCTGCAAAGGATGCCTCTGGAAAATTCCCGGTTTTATGATGACATAATTTCGGGCCATAAATATTGATGGGGCTTTATGAGGTGCGCTGCAATTTATTACAATTTTCTTGGAAGTTCTCGCGGGTGAGATTTATATGGTGCCACATCTTCATGTGGTTTCGTAATTATTATTTTTATTGTGAGACAATTTTATATATATTAGATTTTAAAGATTAAATCTCGTTCATTTATACATCAAAAGTTGAGTTATGCTGAAGTTGTGATTGGCTTGCTTAAGTTACACTCGGCATTCGAGTCGGTTTAAAAGTTGAGTAGGCGGATTCTGGGAAATATGTTTTGTTTTCGAATAAATCCGCTCCCGCGGAAGAGGGGGCCCGAGAATAAATAAAACTTCTCATTCCGATAGAAGCCGAGGAGCAAGTTCCAAATTAGATTACAAATTGGCAAAGAAAACGGAAAAACAAGGCGGATTATGAGGAAGGGAAGTTTCTTTGTCCGTTTGTTTTCCTTTTACGGCTGTCTCGCGAATAATGTCGGAACTAATTACGAGGGAATTTTTAACGACATCCTTCGGAAAGATTCTTAGCTACAGTTTATTTGCGAATGCGGCTCCTTCGGCCAGACGTAAGCATATTACTTGTTTACAGCTCTCCAAGTTTCAGCACTAATTTTAACGTCGAACGTAAAGTCTGAGGAAGGATCTTTTGGTGGACGAAGTTCTGGTTTAAAAATGTAATCCGTGAAGTTTTAAGCTGCGGGAAGTTAACGCGACGAAAGAGTATGGGGCAAAAAAATACGAGCAAAATTGTACGGGAAGGGAGCGTCCGTGACACAGCGGTAGCGGCGCTGCTCTGCTGAGCCGTTGTGTCCGGGCGGTCGTGGGTTCGAATCCCACTACGCCATGGATGTTGTGTTTGCCTGGTGTTGGTGTATTGGAATATTCAAAAACAATAAATAGATGCTAGGCAATGACTTATAGTCAAAGCCAAATTTTAAGGATGTGAAAAAAAAAGTACGAGAAAAAAGTACGAGCAAAAAAAGGACGAGCAAAAAAGTACGAGCAAAAAATAAGAAGAATAAATGTTGCTAGATTATTAATCAAGGTTAGTATCATGCCTTTAAAAATGTTGCTATATAATTACTCAAGTAACCGAGCAAATATATGTACGTATATAAGGGCGGCATTCCGAAAGAACCTTGCCCCCTGGGCATGGTTAAAGGTAGGTTCACAATGTAATGTACCTGGTGAGCTATAACCAAATATGCCACCTATTGGTTCGGATCTTAACTATAGCGACTTGAAAATTAATAGTTTTCCCTATAGATGGCAGTTAGGCTTTTGTTGTTAAACAATTTTGAATAACTCATTTTATTAATTTATTTCACAGCGATTTCGCACCCGTGTTTTTAGTTGTTGTTAATTATTAGTGCTTTTGTCAGGTATGTATATTTAATTATTATTATTATTGTGATTAGTTATTATCATAGAAATAAATTGAAAATAAAATTTGATTATAAGTATAAGTTGGTAAATATAACAGGAAATATAAAATTTGCGAGAAAATAAATAATAGTGAATTAATTACCACCCTAGAACAATGGACCAGAACCGCAAAAATTTCACTTCTACTGAAAAAAGATTTTTATTGGACTTGGTCAATCAGCAGATACACATTATTGAAAATAAAAGATCCGATGCTGTATCCACCCACAGAAAAACAGAGGCTTGGCTGGGCATTGTAACGCTTTACAATGCATCAGCCAAAAGTGGTTACAGAACTTTAAAACAACTTAAAGAGCTGTACCACAGCATGAAGAGCGATTGTATTAAACTAACTTGCACCCACAAGTTTAAACACCAAACAAATATAGCGACGAAGAAAATCGGGGATAAACTGAATCAGCTGACACATACGACGCCATGTCATTTCCGTATAACTAGGTTAGAGCTCAACGGGTACATTACATTGTGAACTTACCTTTAACCGTGCCCAGAGGGCAATGTTCTTTCAGAACACCAAGCTGAATGTTGCGTAATAATTATTAAAGGAAACTCATCGGATAAGCAGGCTATACTCCTGTCATAGAATCCCGCTAGTTATACTACTAATGCCAAATGGCGGGGGCGCACAAGCAAAAAAGGACAAAGAAAGAAGTACGGATAAATCATCAGTCTCTTGATAAATAATTCTCGATATTCCTCGCGACTTTGTCTCGAAGAATCCCAGGTAGCTCAGACGCGGATAAATCGGAAAAGTACTCTTTTCCAAGCAAGTTCGCGAGTGATAAATTCCTGGGCGATTCCAGCCAACTCGATCATCGTCCCTTGTGTCTTAAACTTCCAAGGATCCCGCGATGTTCTCTTCCGAATCCTCAGGGCGAGACGCAAACACCGCGGAGAAGTTGGCCCGACTTTTATTATGTCTTTTCGGGACAACGGCAACTTTCCAAATTAGATTATAAAGCCGGGGACACGGAAGCTGGGCCCAAGTGAGCTTTGCTGAAGATGCGGCTCTGTGTGTATGTTTATGAGGACTCGGAGGTCTTGTCGCGACTAACTAACTAACTCGAAAAAATTGATGATTAGGTCTTGAATTTTTAAGGAAACCTACAGCTTTTGGAGAAAATTTCTGCAGGTAAAAAGAAAATTCATTCTGTACTTTTGTCGGGTAGAGAAAGTTAAATTGCAAGGACTTTTTTAAAATCATATGTTATGAACGCTAATCAGACATGTCCTCATTTAATTGTGGGGATTCCGTACAAAACGTGTCCTGATTGCAGGATCTAGCCGTTCGCGCGCTGTTGTTTCCTTAGAGCCATTATCGCCGATTCTCAGGAAATGTTCAGTAAATTTAAGCGGCTTAGGAGCATGTTAACACAGACCGTTTAAACAGAGACGACTGCGCGTCGCGACGCCGCCTAATCCTGTACATTAAACTTTCATGGCTTCCTACGCTCTAATTTCACACATGATGCAAAATGCAAGGCCGCAGAGATTACAGAAAGACCTGACACAAACGTCGGCAACCGAGCTAAAAGGAGTCGGCAAGCGAGGTAGAAAGAGTCAGCAATCGAGGTAGCAAAAGTCGGCAACCAAGCTAGAAAGAGTCGGCAACCGAGGTAGAAAACGTCGTCAGCTGAGATAAAGCGTCGCCAGCTGGATCGACGGCGAACGGGGAAAAAGAAGCAGGAGGAGCAGGAGCAGGAGCAGGAACAGGAGGAGCAGGAGCAGGAGCCGGAGGAGGTGGAGGAGGAGGAGGAGGCGGAGGAGGAGGAGGAGGATGAGGATGAGGAGGACAAGGAGGACGAGGAGGATGAGGATGAGGATGAGGAGGACAAGGAGGACGAGGAGGAGGAGGAGGACGAGAAGAGCGCGGAAAGACAGTAATGAACTGGAAAACCTGCGAT
>JAWQRP010000232.1:0-34977 GCA_033557875.1 Quadriops clusia
AAATTATTTACCTCCAAAAAAATACATATACGTACTAAAGTTACCAGGTAATACTTAATGTGTACCACTTAAAACGATTCTTTGAGAGTATTAAAACAAATGGTACGAAAATAGATATTTGAATTCAACAAAATAAGGAACTGGTATAAGGGCTAATATTCGCCCCTAAAATATCTAATTAAAAAAATCAATTACAGAGCATTCCTTACTAGTTATCTGGCTATGTAAAAATGAAAATACAATGTGGATTGCACAATTTTTATTTTGGGGGTTTTTGCACACATTCGACCACTGTGCGCCGCACCGTCGGCCACGGCCTTAAACAGTACAAAATTAGGTTAGGTAAATGTGTCATTCGTGACAGCGTCAAAACTCAAAATATTAAACAGTATTTGGTGTTGCTTAGGGTTATCCGATTTTAAAACGATTTCTTAAAGTCTATAAAATAAAACGAGGCGTCCACCAAAGGGCGCCAATAATGAAGAGAAGAAGTCGGCAGTAGTAGCGACAGTCTATAAGATCAGGTCAATTCCTCAGCTTCACAATCTTAAAAAAAATATTTGCAAGAGAAGGAGTCCAATTGAAAATCGCACACGTTCTAGGGATTTATATACAGGTCCCATCGGCACCCCACTTACAGTGACATACAATTCTTATAATATCTAGACCTTTTTCTGCACTTGTAACTAGGTGATTAGTTCTTTAAAAGAAAGTTTTTGGTCCAATTAAGTACCTTAAAATTTTGCTTTCGGTGGATAAGGAAATTCTAGCCCTTCTAAAAGGATAGAAGGTTGATGACAAAATCTTTTTCCAAACTACAGATTTCGGGCCAGAGATAGGCAGTCCATGGTGAAATAACTATCTATTCGAACATATCATTGAGTTGATCAGAATGTAACAAGTCTAGGTATATCGCAACCACTGGTGTAAATGCAAATTTTATTTACACATTGAATGCTTTTGATATTTTCTTACGCCAGTATGTGACCAAAGAGTTTCAATTTAATAAATTTTGACAAAATAATTATTAGTTTAACTATGAAACAAAATATATAATAAAATAATACTTATTTAACAGCAATTTTACAACACACTTACCTATCTATATAAGTAATAATATAAAAATTTGGTTCTATTACTCATTATTTGTGTTTGTAAGGAATTGTCCTCCTTTATGATGTTCCTAAAGCAACTGATCACTTAAATGAACCATCACGTGAGTGTTAATCCGCATCTATGGATATAAGAATAAGCGCAAGAAACACTGCGATAGTCTTATTAAACGGTCCATGCCGGAGTATGGGTGATTTTGTAAGAGTGTGACTTTGAGAAATGCATGTTTTGACCTAACGTGCCTGCGGACTCCTCTCTGGCAGCCGATAAATAGTGTCCATAAGTCACCTCCGTCTCCCGAGACGTATCCATATCTACCTGATATGATGGTGGGTGACTGACAGCAGGTGTACCACAGAGCGCGCTGGCTGATATCTCCACTCTGAGGAGTTTTTATTAACTCGCATAACAAATAGTGTGTGTGTATATTGTATAACTACGTCTGTTATTTTGATAAATGACCGGAGTGACGTGTCTTAAACACCACAAAAATTCCTACCGACCGTTTTGGCCGTAATGAAGGCGATTTATTTGATCAATCAATTATCTGTAAAAGGACTTGCTTTATTTTTTAACACCTGCGCAATCTAAGTTTGTAGAGTATTTAGAAAGGTTGATTGTGACTCGGTCTAACCAATTCGTTTCATTTCAAATTGGAGACGTTACTCTCTAAAAGTAAAATATTAAGGAGAATATAAAAATAAATTTTAAAATTCAGTCTCCTATAAGAGCATGTATTCTTGCACAATTGGTGGAGGTGCACAGTCAATAGTTGCATCTTTTATTTTTCTTTAAATACTGATAATTTACCTATTTAATTTATAAAATACATGTTTCCCTTCTTTCCAGACGGAATTTCGTCTATGCTCAGCTTGTGGAGAACCAATAAGTGATAAATTCCTACTAGAAGTTTCAGGAAGGAACTGGCATGCTCGATGTCTTAGGTGCTGCGTTTGCCAGCTACAACTTGATAGACAACCTTCGTGTTTCATAAGGGATAGAGCAATATACTGCAAAGCAGACTACGCAAAGTAAGTTTTCATACGATTTATAATTTTATTTATCAATATTTTTTCCTTTTGGGCGCGTAATTGATGATTGACGGATTGTGGGAACGGCCATTCTACGAAGAACGTACTTAAGTAAAATGCAATTGTATTTGTAAGTTTGTTAAATGAGTCTCTTAAAAGTAGGTATTACATCTGCCGCGGTTTCTACGTTCTCCGTCCCAGATGATGTTCGACCGTGTTAGAGTGCATATCATTTTTGATAATCAGCCATAAGCATCAAAACAGCGTTTATTATTTCAGTGCTCATCCTCACCGTCTTCCTTCTTATTGATTTGACAGCCTGGCTAGACACGACAGACGCTGAGCCTTCGGATGAAGAGCGTTGAAGAATTTACCACACATCGACGGTACCCCGAGCATATTGTATTGCGGTGACTCGCATTTTTCGCGCTTTCATTTGTCATCTGCTAGTGACAGAGAGTTGTAGCATATCGCATCGCTGTGACATCTGACCCACTCATCGTGCCCACGTAGCGCGCCCCTATTATCTACCACTGTTATTGTTTATTCTTATAACAAACTTTTCGGAGATTCCGTTCCCAACATTCCCAGGAGACGGGAATATGTCCTATTCAAATAATTATTCCCCTTAAAAAAGTTCCCTTAACATATGAAAAATATTGGGAAGTTCGGAGGGTACTTAAAACCCCACATATCGTCACTACAATGCAAGACTATCGAATGTGAAAATCACTACTTTTCAGAAGAGTGAAATAAGTACTTTAGTTTAGATTGTGAAATCAGTTTTTCACGATACGATTTTTCTCCCCGCTTACCTTTCGGGTTCTCTGGGTATTTGAACATTCCGTATAAATGGTATTTTGTGATTAGTTAATAATTAATTATTCACATTCGATAGTTTTGCATTGTAGTGACGATATGTACTATTAGTAAATGTATGTACTTTTACCAAATATTATTTCTACCTTCTGCTAAACATTGGAGAATAATGATTCTCTTTCTTGAATAATTTTACAAAATTACAAACGTTTAGTAAAAAGTTATAGCATAGACACCTTATTTTTGTTTCATTTTTTTTCAAACAAATAATCCATTTTGCCAATATCTATTAAATCAGATATGAAAGTTTAATAGAAATATGGAAATAATTGTAATTAACATCGTCAACCGTTTATTGTGCTCATTGAATGTGCAGCACTAACGAACTCTAAAACTCTCTAAAGATTCCAAAATCTGTGCTAAATGCCAAATGTATTGTGGCAATCGCAAATTTGTTTCCTCAATATCTTCGTAGCATCTTTCATAAGACAACTCAATCTTTAAAAAAATATTTTGATTAAAATGAACTAATTCAAAATCATAATTTGAAGGTTTCAAACTTTAGATTTTCTATCCATTTGTTCATACAATGACCAAAAATAGTACCTAAAAACTTACAATTTGCTTTTAAACCATCACTTTAAATGAGAAAATGAAGTAATGGAAATCGACTACCTTTCTATACATAAAAATAAGTTTACCTCAACGAGTTCGCCGGTCATAAAGCTGGTTACAAATAAAGCGCAAGTAAATGAGTAATTTTAGAAAATTAATTATTCCAATCAAGATTATACGCCGCTTGCCAGTAGGCTTTCTTACCTCCTCCAGCATTTAATAAGACATAACCATAAAAGTCTAGTGTCGGCAGTAAATTTGGAAAGCGCAGAGCAAGAAAAATTACACCAAACCTAAGAGTAATTCATGGATATTTATTTAGAAATTTATTCCACCGTCAAAGCCAAGATCCATATATCTGGAAAACAGGACTTTGCTAAGCGAGGCCTCGTCCGGTGGGCCAATAAAACGCCCACCTTTCACGTGTTAAATGTTAATGAAACAATCAGCGGTGGACGCCGCTGTTCCTCAGCTTTATGAGCGAGTCGGGTTATCACTTGGAGCCACCAACTTGCTGAAAGAGACATGGAAACCCGACGGGGTAGTCGAGACGTTGACATTTTTACTGCTCCTTTCAAATTGGACATTTTTATTTAATTTGGCCTTCTGCCACTGTGCTGTGTATGTGCAGTGGTGTACCACAACTTTTACATAATTGTTAGACAGACATTAAATTTTTTTTAAAAAGAAATTAAAAGAAACCATGCATGATATATATATATATGTTAAATTTAAAATACAAATGAAGAAATGTGTTAATTGTTACAAACCGTGATGAGAATGCATGAATCTCTATTTCTAGGGATTAGAGAATATAATACTCCACGCAAAATCAAGGTGAAATCCCATTAAAAAAATTACGCAGCTTCTCAACTACAACAGAATCAATTTGGGAATACGTGAAAAACCTTCTGTTTTTGGCAATTCCTCTTCTATGTTTCTTTCATAGTAATTCTTGTAGTACGCCCATGAATGGAATTTATCTCGTTGGGTCCGTTCGCGTGTCCTGGAGCGCGCGTTCGGCATAAGAATCGCCGAATTAGGCGAATTAGGTGGCTCATTACCAGATACACAACCAGATTACGTCGAGATCGGAACGGTCCGGAGCCAGTAAATATAATGCACACATAAATCGGGAAAAGGTAATAAAAATACACGAGCGCAGGACGGCTCACAAGCTGCCCAAAAAGTATAACAGTCCTATCTCGGAGCGCGTCAATGAATATTCAAATTGAGCCTCGAACAAGTTTTGTGCATTCGCCTTGGCTTGTATCTAGCATTTAATTTTTGTTGCCCTTTTTCACGATGGTGGTAAAATACGGATCCGGCTTATTTATCGAGCCTGTTCGCTGTCAGTGAGAAAGCTTCTTGCGTTCTGATAGAGCTCGTTTGACTACTTATTTGTATGGCTCGTATATATTGGCCGTGCGAGATTAATTTACTTAAAACTTTACGTCCATATATAATTTTACCATAAAGTAAAACTAATTGCTCGCTTATATTTCACTTGAGCTGAAAGACACTAAAATTAAGCCGCCACCAATATAAATATATAATCGAAAGATTAACGCCCTCTCTTAAAAGATAAGCAATTCACTTTCCATCACTTCCTCACATTATTTGCAGAGATTTTTAAGTATGTTACCTGCATCTTGATTTTAAAAATGAAGGATTTATCCCCCGCACATCACACCATTAAATAGTATCTCCTTCTATGTGCCTTGTTTTCAAAGAAGTTTAGCAACCATTATATAGATATGTCTATTTAAAGAACAATTCCATTAAATTTCGCAACTAACAGAACCTCTTTCAACAAATTTCCATCCTTTCCTTAAACTTGCCCTTCATCATTAACGGTACCAGTGGAATTATTGTTACTAAATACATATGTGCCCGAAATATGCAATCTTTCTTCATTTTATTATGGTTAAAGACCCTTGTTCTCTGTGTATTTTTCTTATTACTTCTATGTGAGTTATTATGTGGACTCATGATAGGTACTCGTAATTCCGAGCTAAACAGTTACATTTCAAATAAGTAAATTTTCTCATATTGAAGGATTTTAAGATCCAATCCTCAAAACCATAGAGAAGTGTGAACGAGACGTAGCACTGGAAGAACTCGACAACGAGCTTTTAGGAGAAGATCTCGGCAAGTGACGAGTGATTTGAGTTTAAGAATACATTTCTGTTTCAATTCTGACCTTAATTAGATAGATATGTACCTACCTAATTTATTGTTCAGTATTATTCATTTAAAAAAATTTGGTACTTCTTTTTGTCATTGAATAACTTTTTTAATGTAATTATATTATTTCTTCCTTCTTATCTATATTAAATTTGTTCTCTTCTACTATTAGTATTCCCCTAGCTTGCGTTGTGTTATTATTTTTTGTGCATATTAAACTTGTCGTGTTTGGCTTCAATCTCTCGGCATTTCTAGTTCACCCATGGTTCTTTTGTGTATTTTATTTTCCCTCGTATAATTTTTGTAATTTGTTTGCTTTCTTCTTGATTATTCTTATTTTTACATGTCCTCCACCAATTCAAGGATCTCCTGACTCATTAATTCCTTCGTTTCTTCTGGTCGATATTTACGAAGCTGATTTATTACCGTCCTCGTAATCACTCCATTTATATCTGACCATTTGGATTCAACGTAGTACCCCTTCTCAAATCAGTTTTATATCCTAATGATGTTCGTTATTCTTTATTTTATCCGAAAGTCTTTTAATTTCTCTACACTCAATATCGTTTTATCCTTTTCATTATTATTTTTAATAATTATATATTTACTATTACCGATTTGTGATCAAATCCTGAGCGTATTTGAACTAATTATACGGTATTTTTAAAGGTATATGACCCATTAAATGGGCATCTCTACATCACCGTATACATCTAATCCACGACTCGAGATATCACAATAATAAGAACGGTACTATCCAAACAGAAAGTCGGCGCAATCTTTTTCAATCGGTATGTTAGCGATCGGATCTGCCTTTGAGTTATCGATTTGAAGTACCGCGATCTGATGGGTTGTGACATGAGACCAGAAGTGTATTGCGGAAGGACCGGATGACTTGCGCATTCCCTCGGACCTCCGCGAAGAGGGCACGGTGTTCCTCAACTCTTTACACAATTCGTTTGACCCATGAACATTCACCGATGGAGATAATGCCGGGACCGGCACATTTAACGCGCACAGAAAGAGAAAGATCGATCAAAACAATCCACAAAGAACGATTCTGTCGTCTCATGAGGCACTACGCCTGTTTGTGCATGTATTGTGAAAGCATTATACATATTTATACGTGGAAAATGATATTTCAAAGATGCATTTCAGAATACAATGGGACCAGCGGAAAAGTAACTTCAAGACTTTTTTATGTATGAATACAATATGTAGCTAGAAATGGCATTGTTATAATATCACAGATCCATTTTGTACGCATGAGCCCGATGCTTCTTATTCACTGTTAAGATAATTTTTATTTAAAGGGTAGGTACCTACTAGTAAATGATTCAATTTTCATTTCAGAAGTTTTGGAGCAAAGTGTTCTGTCTGTGCAAGAGGAATTTCGTCTAGTGACTGGGTGAGAAAAGCTAGAGAACATGTGTACCATTTAGCTTGCTTTGCTTGTGCGGCTTGTCATCGGCAGTTATCCACAGGAGAAGAATTTGCTTTACATGAGGACAGGGTGCTGTGTAAAGCGCACTACCTGGAAACTCTTGACGGAGGCACAACTTCTTCTGATGGTGAGAACTTTATTCATTATACATTATTTACTTTATCTTTAAATTATTTCCTTCCTTGAATATTCACAAATAAAATTGTCGTAGATGGTTGCGATGCAGAAGGGTATCATAAAAACAAAGCAAAAAGGGTTAGGACGACATTTACTGAAGAGCAGCTTCAAGTGTTACAAGCAAATTTTCAATTGGATTCGAACCCAGACGGTCAAGACCTGGAAAGGATCGCTCAAATTACTGGACTGAGTAAACGGGTTACCCAAGTGTGGTTTCAGAATTCAAGGGCTAGGCAAAAGAAGCACATGCACACTGGAAAAATAAAATCACAATGTAAGTTCAAACTTTCAAGTTACAAAGAAGGAAATAATAAAAATATGCTGTACTTTACAGTGCACAACAGTTCTAGGGATGACACCAATGGTTTTGGGAGGCATATCAATCTTCACCTCACATACTCATTCCAGCAGCAAAACAAAAATTCCCCTTCAGTTTTTGCTTCTGCAGGTAAAATAAACATTAACAGTTACAATTTGGATTTTACTACATTTTTTATCCTCTTTCAGAATCATCACTGGACGAACTTTCCCAAGAATCAAGCTTACATTGTATGCAAGGCGAAGTCTGAACTCGTAATGATAGCGATATTAACTTAGAAACTATAAAATATATTGGCACATCCAATATATCAACGTGATTATTATATGTCTATTTATTAGGAATATACTATTTTGTTATTTAGTTGTAATTATTTATTGATTTTCTGTAGATATTGAAATAAATGTAGTTGATAACGCGCTTAAATTAGCAAAAATATATGTTAATAAAAATATTATTGTACTGTTTTACGTGTATTATAATAATATATAAATTTAATATAAATATTACATAAAATAATATGTTTTAATTATGAGAATGCCAAATCTACTATAGTTATTGTGGAATCTATTCTCATTTAATTTAATCATCGGCGTCGTTTATTTATATTTTCAATTGTCTCTAATTCAGGATAATTTAAAAATTCAATCAAATATAACAAATTTGCGTTAGAAAACGTTCCTGGGATTTTGTGTCATATGAACTTTAAAATGCCACAATTTTATTACATTTTCATTACAAAACCTCAGTGCCATATTTCTTTCTCTATTGGTCTACATACAACTGGCATCCATAAATTTTATATCGTACTAATTCCGACACCAATCGCGCGGCATTCCGTAAAGAAATTTAAATTTCTTCCGAATGGATTGGATTAAAATCCAATTATAACTATTGATTATAATAAAAATTCTTCATTGTTTGTTAAATCTGTTCTTTGCACAAAGTTTCAGATCGCATTTTTGGAGAAGCGGGCTCAATCAATACGATTTAAATTAAGTTGGGGTGCTCTCTGCTTAAGTGGACACAGTACCTACAAAATATTTGGCAACGATAGGTAAGTATTATGAACTATTGATAAATACAATCAAAATTTATTTTGTTTTAACTGTCTTTCTTCGGATTACACATACAAACATGATTGTAAAATTCATTGATGATAATAAAACCCAAAATCCAATTGAAGCAGTTTATATTGCTTCTTCAAATATCTCAGTCATTAGTGATGAAGATATAAGAGACAAAAGATAAACAACTTACCATTTGGGAGATGTAGGTGTTGTAAGAGTAAACCCAAATGCAGAAGATTTTTATAGGTCCATTGCAACGCCGACATGAATAGTTGATGACTTAGAAATTAATCTAAAAATTACACACTTAATCTAAAAATATTATTATGATTATTCCTGCAGTTATTACATATATGGCTTTTGTTGAATCATTGAGACTTCCAGACAGGCACTAAACTAGTCATGAGAAACTAGAAACTAGTCATGAGAAAAAAAACTGTTTTGGACAGTACTTAGGTAAGGGTTATAATCATTGCACTGATAATAAAAATCCAAATTCGAAGATAAACTATGGAGAGTTTGATCATGTTCAAAAGAAAATTACAAAATTATGGGAATTATTTTGTTTATATAAGTTGTAATGACCTTTTTATTGATTAAAGTTTTGTGTATTAATGGTTTTTTAAGGTCTAATAAAAGAATTTATTGTTTCATTTCTTTCTTTTTATTTTAATTGTCGACGTTTCGCTCTTTTTTGTGAGCTTCTTCTGGACTTTCAAATTTAAAATATATTAAACAAACACAAAACATTTTAAAATTCACTTTTTTAATCACATTTTTCCCTTATCTTAATACTTAGTAATGTATTTCTTCGTCATTTTAATTTAAGTATAATTTTAAAATGGTTTGTGTTTGTTTAATATATTTTAAATTTAAAAGTCCAGAAGAAGCTCACATAAAAGAGCGAAACGTCGACAATTAAAATAAAAAGAAAGAAATGAAACAATAAATTCTTTTATTAGACCTTAAAATACCATTAATACACAAAACTTTAAGGGAATTATATTCGACTATAGGTCAAACCATGAATATATTAAATGACTAATACTTTCAGAAAACCTGAACATAAATAAAAAATACACTTTGTTTCTAAAATATTTGCAAGTTTAGTGCCAACCTTCTTGTTGACAATTTATGTCGAACTTTATGAAAATTTAAGAAAAAATTAATTCAGAAATTTTGAGCTATAACTGTTAAAACGTTTACGTCTTATGTAGCGGCATCAACTTAGAAATTTTTATTCGATTGCGGTGAAGTCATTCGATAAATTTTGCCCGAAACGAAAAATCTGTCAAACAACTCAACTTGACAAGAAAACGCAAGAAACATGAAGACCATCTTATAAATGTTGTAAGAACATTTCATTATTAAAATTATTATACTTTTTAAATCTCAAATAGTGAAATAAAATGTTTGTTGACAACCATTTCTGGTTACTTCCATGCCGTCTTACAAACGCACTGGAGTTATTACAAATATATTTTTTAAAATTTGCCTTATCTACTTGTTAATAAATAATTGTCTCTAATACCTATGCCTTTTAAAATGCTCCATTTCTGCATTGTTTGTGATAAAGCTCTGGAGATATCAAATTGTCGAAACCGGCTGCTTACTAAATAATAATAAAAAATAACATCTTGGATCTTCAAATATAATTAATATGGCTTAGTTTCCACCTGACGTACACAAGCCATAATAGCCATATGTATTTGTACCTACATAGAAATCTCTACAATACGTATATAGGTAATCTCTGCTTAAAACTTGTCAGATGCTTCTTTAATTATTATTAAACCATAATTAAACTTATTTGTTAGAAGAAGGTTCAATGACCTTTATCTATTAGTGAAATTTGAATAACTTATTTTATCATAGAATCATCAAAATTAATATAGCCATATTCCGTAATTCCATTTTATTTGAAGTGTTGATTGTAGCAAATAATCCCTGTGTGAACAAATTTAAAAGAATCTTCTAAATCCTTTGTATCATAGAAATCAATATTCGAAAATATGTATTTTATGCTGTTCTTGGGGATTTAATCGTGGAGCTTGCTTTTTGGGGAAAACTGACGATTCGGCAACTTATTTTGAATGTATTAGACGTTTGCTATAGCAAAACTATTTATTTTATTTGTAATACTTAACACTATTTATTTATTTTTGCGGTCTTGTGAAAAATATGCCATATTAAAGTCTCGATGAAATACTTTTCTTTTCACTTCGGTCCACAAATCATTATTATATATATACAACAGCAATCATAAAATTCTACAGTTTATAATTACAACTTTCCTATGATATAATGTATGTATTAAACACGTATTGCCATTTTTTAATTTACAAAATATTCGGCAACTCTGTAAGTTTAAAAGTTTAGGTCGTCTGCTTGACATCTATCTTGCAGGAAGAATACATATTTATATTTTGTCCAACCTCACAAAAAAGCATTTATTATTGTTGATGTGAGTTTATTGAAAAATTAAACGATTTTTAATTTATTAAATTTGTAAGCTTAAAAGCGAACGAGTCAATTGACAAATGTATTTTAATAAATAATTATTTACTCACAATACGGTATTTTCATAAGTGTTTTTGAATTTGTAATATAATAAAATGCATAATAATTGAAGATTATTTTCTTTCGTTATTTATGAAAATTGTTAATTTTTAATCGAATTTTAAAGTTTTTTTAAAGGAAAATATGATTAATAAAACAGCGCTAGTTCATGCGCTAAGCAATGAGTTAATTTGGCACGCTTGGCGTCACTAGAGATAGTGCAAATACGCTGTATAATCAGTGATTATCGCAAAGTACGTAAAACTGCCATAGCTAATTACGATCTTATTGGATTTAACTTTCCACCGTGTGTCGTAACGTCAAACACAACATGTTTTAAAGAAAAGTGTTTTATTTAAAAAAAATCTAACAATTGCTTTCAAACCTTCCAGCTAATTTTCCTAGCTTTGCACTTGGACCTAAATTTATTGATAATTTATATTAAAGAACAAAACTGTTGCAACTTCATCTTACAATGGGCATTATGTCCACAGAATAAAAGCTTAACAAAAGTAGGGGATAGCGTTGTACCAAGTAAAATTTTCCTGATTATGAAATTGATTTTTTGTCGGCATAGCGTTTGCTGTACATAATCATCATACCTATTATTAGTTGCTTTAATTAGTCAATTTCAAAGGCGTGTTTGCCTGTTTTTAAGTTTCTGAAATCTCATTATTCTATTTGTTTACTTCAGTTCATGCCAACATGACAGTGCGATGTACCTACGGACGTAAGCGGGTGTTGTACCGAGAGTGTAAAGTAGGTGCATCAAGCTTTAATGTAAAGTACTTCAAAAGAGTCGCTGAAGAGGACCATCCAAAATTTCTGCATGCTGATCATAGTGAAATAGAGGAAAACAATATTTTTGAAACAATCCTTCAAATGTTACCTTCGTGAGATGTCGATGTGATTGACGTGGTTGGTTACTTACTATAAATGATCCAAATGTTATATTAACAATAAACATAAAATTAAAAGTCCGACGTTTGTTCATTTTCTTAAGAATAAAATGTTGTTTCTCCATTTATATCATTCAATCATCTTCCAATATCAATGTCCGTGGGTACAACGAGAACGTTATACCCACGGACCAAAATTTGGTTTTGCGATCAAAATTGTTTGGCACATTTGAAACGAAATTACAGAAATGAAAAAAATATACTGCTGTGACTGGAACATAAGAAGTATTAATATAAAAATTTTAGTTTTCCGGAATTCAATAAAGTCTGATCGTGAAAAACTGAAATAAAATTTTGGTCCATAGGTACACACAACGATCTCTTCTATAGGTATTTGTATCTTTAAAATCATGTGGAATTTTTAAATGAAATATTAAGAAGTTAGTGAAAATTCAGAGAAGCATATTTTACATGTTTAATATTTACATCCTCACTCATTTTTACAAAGGAAGGAAGCCCTTTAAATAGTAAATAGAGAGATATACTTTTTTTTTTCTTAAATAGAAACGGTATATCCATCTACATTGTATATGTTGGTCTCAAATCAATGTATATCTTTGATAGTTGTAATATTATTACGATTTACATAATGACATATGGTAAAGTAACTGAAATTTCACAATTTTATTTCTTCCTATTTACGTAGTGGGGATGTTTTTCACTTAAATGCTACGTCGTAGACCTTACAATAGGTACATACCCATTCTATGGTCACCCCTGTTGTATTTATGATGAAAACACCTATACTATAAATTGGCATAGCAGCAAATACCTTAATTTAACAATTTTAAAGTTATTTGGGAATTTAAAGAAATTTAAGAAAATAAGTATAGGTACTTTATTCATTTGATATTTCAAAGCAGTATCTAACAACTTTTAAGTGGTAATAGATTTCAAAAAGAATAATACACCATTATAATTAAAAAAAATTTTCACCTTACTTCATCATGACCTGAAACTCCAGAAATACTTTATACATAGATATGAATAACACAGCTAAACAAAATACCGAAAAAAATGGTTGCCCTTCTAATAATCATTTTACCAGATTGGTAGTTACGAGAAAATTGCATATTTAACTACATAGCAACCATTTAAACCATTATGCCCTGCTTCTTTTACGTTGATTTTCTTATAATTTCAAGCGAATTAGACAAGATATGTCTCTTACGGTGTGCCCTGTTACGTATAGAATTGAAATAACATATAAAAAATAAGGACTCTTTGTTGAATTCGCCCTTATAATCGGCAATGTCTCAATGCACATAATGGCAATTATTTAAAGAACTGGAGCCAATCTTGCAAAACCAATGATAGTTTCATAATTCCCAGCATACGATTATCCTAGAACCATTGTCATAAATTAAAGGCAACAAAACCAATGTTGATCAGTGTAATATTATAATCGATGAGAATTTTAATAATATGAACTACTTATAGCATACTACACATTCCACTGTTAAAAAATATTTGTTTAAACAAATAAACAAAAAATGCAGAGGCACCCTTATGGCATATGCAAAAACTAGTAACCTCAAATATGTCAATAATTTGTTCCTTTTTAAAATCAGGGTCCGCTTATAAACGATAGAAACCCCAACGCTTGCAACATCAGCATTCTCTAAAGCATTTATAATGGCCAAAAAACTATCAAATAAAAAATAAACGCAAATGAAGTTACAACGTATCAAATTTGAATTTCAAAATGGCCGCCAGTTTTCAGGAAACATCCGCCGTGTCAGCACTGGGCAGACAATCGACTGCAGTTTCCTTCTACAAGTCAAGGGATTTGCGTGCGCGTGCGCTTTTCGCCAAACGAAGCATTAAAATGCTCAGAGAATTTGAAGACCGCGTTCTCAGCGGAAGTTTTGTGTTCAACGGATTAATAAAGTGGCACCGGTCTCCGTTCAAAATAAAAAACTGTAACTAGGTGAGTTCTTACATTAAATTGGGCCAATGTTTATGAAATCACAAATCACCACGATGCAACTCATAAACAAATGAACATCGCTATAAAATCAACATTATCGTCAAGTCCATTGTAACGGTGACATTTTGCCAAATGTCAAAACCGGTAAGACGTAATTTCATCAAAAATGTTAATTATTTGGCATATATCCACAAGTTATGTGAACAATTTAACCAGATATTATGGATTTCTCGTTAAAAAATCGAATGTCATTGTCATATAACAAAGGTAATTGTTGAATAAACCTTAATTAAATTAAATCGACAATCAAAACTAGGGATTCTACAAAACAATTCTACCTTTAATTCTATTGGCACTGTTCTCTATTATTTTCCTTTTAAATTTAAGGATCAGCAGTCTGAAAAACAAGTCTATCCCATTGCATATTGTTTTTACTACTGACAAAAAAAACGGAAAATCGCTAAGAATTAAATCTTTTCTACCAAAACATTTAACACATCCTTTTAATATCCATTCCCTCAATACTAATATCGCTTTTATCAATGCATCACTTTCTTAGTGAATATTCACTGAGAATAATTATTAATTACTTGCACCCATTTCCTTTTCCCATAAAGTAATTACACTATATAATTTTCAGATCAAAGATGAAGTTCAATATTTCTTATCCGGCAACTGGGTGCCAGAAATTATTTGAAATTGTTGATGATCATAAAGTTCGAATTTTTTTTGATAAACGCATGGGCTCAGAAGTGCACGCTGATCCACTTGGGGAAGATTGGAAGGGATATATCTTCAAAATTACAGGGGGCAATGACAAGCAAGGTTTTCCCATGAAACAAGGTGTTCTAACCAACGGCAGAGTTCGGCTCCTGCTCTCTGACGGGCACAGTTGCTTCCGCCCTCGCAAGGATGGTGAGCGCCGCCGAAAATCAGTACGAGGTTGCATCGTCGATGCAAATTTAAGTGTCTTAAGCCTTGTGATTGTCCGCAAAGGAGATAAGGATATCCCAGGCCTTACGGATTCTAATGTTCCTCGCCGTCTGGGCCCTAAGCGTTCTAACAAAATTCGCAAACTCTTTAACCTAAACAAGCAAGATGATGTCCGCCAATATGTTGTTAAGCGACCTTTGCCAGAAAAGGAGGGCAAAAAGCAACGTTTTAAAGCACCAAAAATACAACGTTTAATCACCCCCCAAACTTTGCAAAGGAAACGACACAGATTGGCCTTGAAGAAAAAACGTTGCCTAAAACGTAAGGAAGACAGTAACACATACAAGAAACTGTTGGCTCAACGTCACAAGGAACTCAAGCAACGACGCCAAGAAATCAAACGTCGCCGCTCTGCAAGTCTCCGTGAAAGCAAAACTAGTTTGGACAGCGCTTAAAGTTTAGGTTGCAGAACTTTCATAATTTCTTTGGGTTAATTAGAAAATTACTTGAAAGTACCCAAAGTACTTTCTTTAGTGTTTTTTAAACCCACTTTTTTTGTTGTTTCTTCAGGACCAATTGTTATTTAGTTTGTTTGAATCTCTTCTATTTATTGTTTTTGTAATGTTATGGGATTGTCTTTTCAGAAGATAATCATATCTTTGAGAAGATACTTATTTTGAAAATTTAGATCCCTATTGTTGTATAGTTTTATTTATTTATTTATTTGTATCAAATCCACATTACCTTTTACAATGACTACCTTTGAATGAAGATTTTCAGAAATTTATATCAAAATTTAAAAGGTTAGTTCATGTAAGCAAATAACTTTTTTTTGAAAATTTTTTAAATTGTTTTAAGTGAACAATTTAATTTTAAAAACAACATTATATCTTTATAATAATGCATCATTGGATATTTTCACAAAATACATCAAAAAATATATATTTTCAAAAGAAAGTTAAAGTATAGTTTAGTTTATTTCGTTAAAAGCAATTAACCTTTATCATTTAAATATATCTGTATACATGATAGTAGTAATGGTAAAACTTTAAATTATTATATATTAACTCATTTATATAGCTATATTTTTAGATATTGGTTGATTTCTACACGATGTGTATAACTACAAAGTTAGTTTATTATTTAGAATATTTATATTACTCTAGGTAGTGTTTGATATGTACAAAACAATAGCCAGTGTTTAATAATGACTACCTAGTTAAAAAGGACGTTAAAGGGCACTTACTCTATTGCGCATCGTAAATATGAAATATTCTGTATGTGATCATTTAGTTGTTACTAAAGTCATTTTATGTAGTACAAATTTTCCCTGTACCTGCACATATTGTGAATTTATATTTAAACCAAATTTGGGTGTGATATTGTAGAGACTGTATTCCTCTTATTTGAGCAATAAATTGTTTCTGTAGTTAAATATTTTTTTATGCAAAATATACCCGACATGTCTTTTTTATAATATTTAGCGAAGGTGTCAAATCATTAAATCCAGTCAATTGTGGAAATGTAATGAATACAATCGTTTTCTTTTAATCGCCATCATCAAAATTTGATTATTCGTTTATTTAATTCTCTAATTAACAAAAATGTTATCAAATATTTCGTTTCAATTGCAACAATTTTTGTTATATACTCAGTATTTCATAAATGCATATTTTACGTCCACATCATTTCCATAATATTTAAACACAGTTTTGAAATTACATAGAAATACTATGAATCCCAATTGACGTTAGACAGTAAAATATGTTTTTACGAGCTTGAAAATACAGATTTTTAACTTAATTTAACAATTACTGGTAGCAAAAATTTAAAGGAAATTCTGGTCAGAATATACAGATCTTTGTTGCAAGTGTATAATGGACAGAAATTCTTTTTTTCTGTCATTGGGGACGAAGTCCGTCAGCTACAACTCTGTTTTTACTTTCTCGCAGAGAAAGTGTAGAGATCATGCGGAAAAATTTTTTTGAGATTTCGATGAATCTCGACGTTTTGAGTGCTTCTGAATCGATTTTGTCCTTTTTACTTTCTCGTATATGCACTATGCATAAAGAAAGAATTATATTTTTGATTGAGATTTTGATGAATCTCTATGTTTTGGGTGCCCCTGAATCCATTTTGCCCATTTTTACTTTGGAGTCTGTCTGTGTGTGTGTGTGTAAACACGATAACTCAAAAACGACTTGAGCTAGGTTAATGAAATTTGGTAAATAGTCATTTTAGTTAAAAAGTAAACTGGTATCAACTTTTGAGTTTATTCGGACAACCGAAAGTGGTTGTTTACCTGAAACGGAAGTGTAACTCTTTCAAGTAAAGTGCTGTTTTGTTTCAAGGTATTTGTTTCAAATTTTGTAATCGCTTCAGAAATAACGAAAAACTCATAGATATCAAATTTTAGCACAATAGCCCAATAAGAAGTGGTAGGTAACCTGAAGCGAAAATGGAAGTCTTTCAAGTAAAGTATCATTTTGTTTCAAGAAATTTCTTTCAAATTTTGTCATAATTTTAGAAATAACTAAAAACTCACAGATATCGAATTTTAGCACAATTGCGAATAAAACGTTCGGGTGTAAAACCTGTTAAAGAGATCACTCCATATTTTTTCTGATTATCATTATGACTCAGAGCCTGGTAAATTTTGTGAATGTGTTTACACAAAGTGATATTAAAAGTATTTTTAAAAAAGATCACTTCCAATTGAGAAATTGCATTGAAATTTTATATATATGTGTGGGTTTTTTAATAATTCTAAAGTTTGTACAAAGTTTAAACCAAATTCCTTCGAGCAGAATAGCATTTTACTTGAAAGAGTTCCACTTTTGTTTCAGATAAAACTAGTACATACTGTGAATAAATCCAAAAGTTGTTTCAAATTTACTTTTTAGTTGAATTGCTTATATAACAAATTTCATTAATCTTGTTCACGTCGTTTTTAAATTATTATGTACACAGACACAGAAATCATGGCGAAAATGGTTCAGGGACAGTCAAAAATTTAAGATTCATTAAAGTCACGAAATCGACTGTCTGCATGATCAGTATAGTTCCTCTTTATATAAATGCATACACATATGCACGAAAAAGTAAATATATGTACATACAAAAATATGTTATTATCTTGCACACAAGTTTTCAGTCACTAACCCGTTTTGTTTATTTTCAAGTCACATAGTAGAGTTTTATTTGTAAACTGCATATTAGGAGTACATACACTACAACAAGAATTATGATATTACTTGTCCATTTTTTATTTTCAGATTCTAGATATACTTTATTTCTATTTTTACAAAATAAAATTATGTTAACATCGAATTAAACGGGAATTATTTTTCGTTAGATATGCTTGAAAAGTTATAAATATACACAATTTATGAATGTCAAAAATATGGAAATTTCATGTAGGTAATATAGTATTACTCTGATGCAGGTACCATTTATCATTATTCATAGGATCTAATAATTACAAACCATGTACTAAAAATGTTAATACATACAAGTTCCTGCAAATATGTTCAGTATACGTTTATGCGTCACTGACCTTGTGTTTTTTAACAGGATATTTAATTTAGCACATCATTTTATTTACATCATTAATTATTAATACTGTGAAGATGAGAAAATAGTTTTATTGATAGTAACTGCGTAAAATCTTAAAAAAAAAACCTTTATATTTGAATGAATATTGAGGTTGCCGCGCTATCTGACCAATAGATAGCAATGGGAGGTTCATTTATAGTCGTTCTGTTCACTTTACATTTCAGTAGTAAGCTCACTATTGAGAAGTAGATTGTGTGATTTACTCATACCTAATTTTGTTCATTTTAAATCCGAGGTACGTGTCGCTATTAAACAAAAGAACCAGGTATGTTAACTGAATATTGATGTAATATGTCTTTTGTTAATATGAACATGTAATTACATTTTCTCATAAACAGTATTTGTTATTTGCGCCTACTGATTATATTCTTGCCAAAGCCTTGAAGTTTTGTTGGATTACTGTATTTTTAATTCTTCTTATTATAAGATATATTAATAATAAAAGTAAAATTAATACTAACATCTACATGGTACATAACCTAAAAGCAATTTTATCAGCTGCATCTAGGTATCTCGTAATATTCTTGAAAATAGATAATTTCTATACTTGAAGTTATTTGTTTTAACTTACATTATACCTTGATTTGTCAAAATTTTGCTTATTAAATATGATGTAATTTACAACAACAAATTGTTGCAAGTAGAAACTACATTTAAAAGAGTTTTTTTTAATGTAATGAAAGTTATCTGTCAATAAAAATTCACCATGACATTTGAAATATAGTTATAACTTTCCGCATAGTTCGCAGAAACATAAACAATGCTCAATTTTATTAAAAGCCAACAAAATTATAATAATAAAAAGTCAATAGATCATCTTGAGACATCTCTTAATTGAACTGCATTGTAGCAAAAAATTGAACAGTAATGATACCTACAAATATATTTGACGGGCTAACAATCAAAACGAAATTTTTCCAAAAAATTCAAAATTGATTTAGCAGCGTATTCGTAAATTTCATCAACAAATACACATCATTTTGATGTCTCAATTTAATTTTAAAAATATTTTGTACCACCTAAGTAGATAGTATAGAAAAAAGTAACAGCGTTTATTTACTTGATTTTTCATGAATTTTTCTGGGTAGCTTATTGAAAATATTCAAACTGATATGCTACAATACTACAGTATCTCACTTAATTGCTTTACTAGTGTTCCAAAAAGTAATTAGGATATTTACGTTACAGCATGCCGTACTTATCACTGTTTTATATTTTTTAATAAGTAGTCCACACTAATTGCTAAGTAAGTCCGTATTTTCAGTATTTTTCAAACGTCATTGCATTTAGTAGTGCAGTAACATGGTGATAAAGAAGATATGTTGCTTAGGAGCTGGTTACGTCGGTGGGCCAACTTGTAGTGTAATTGCGCTGAAATGCCCAGATATTAAAGTCACTGTCGTTGATTTAAGTAAAGAAAGAATCGCCCAATGGAACTCTGATAAACTGCCAATATACGAGGTACATGTTTACCTAATTCTATGAAACTCCAGCTTAATCTGTTTATACTTTCAGCCTGGTCTAGATGACATAGTTAAATCGTGCCGGGGAAAAAATTTATTCTTTTCTAATGATTTTAAGACTGCCATATTAGAATCCGACTTGATATTTATTTCAGTTAACACACCTACAAAAACGATTGGAAATGGAAAGGTAAATCTATTTCATTTTTAACTATAATTTCAGAATTAAATTTTACAAACTTATTAGGCACAT
This sequence comes from Quadriops clusia, assembly GCA_033557875.1. Classification (NCBI taxonomy): domain Eukaryota; kingdom Metazoa; phylum Arthropoda; class Insecta; order Coleoptera; family Hydrophilidae; genus Quadriops; species Quadriops clusia. The sequence goes on from JAWQRP010000232.1 coordinate 20,488, forward strand.
GTGTTATAGGTCACAATTAGAGATAAAAGAACTTCCTGTTTTATCTTAACTTGCTATAACATATTTATAAATCTACAATTGAAAGTAGATTTTTGTTATAATACGCAAATAACTACTGGCAATTAATTAAATTGATAAAAATGTTCATTAACACATTTTTAAATTATTCTAGTTTTATTATCAATTACGACCTAAAATTTTAGTGTATTTATGTTATTAGATCATGTATAAATATTTGGTGCAATAATTATTTTGATGATTATTTCTATATCTATCTTGCTTATAAAAAAACAATATTTGTCCTACTTTCTGTATGTACTAGTCACATGAATAGTTACCAATCTAGTTAAATTAAGAAGGTAACTCATCAATGCCAATTGTGCTAAATACTATTTATTCATTGGTCATACCATCATTACAAATTACGAGGTCACTGTTTTGCAAGAATTGTTTATTCTTCATACAAAGCAAAACTTGTAATACAGGATACATTGTGACATTTACTCTTCTATACTTTCACTAACAATAAATAAACAATCAATTTATGTAAGCTCTAGAATAAAAGTGTAAATAAGCAATGAACAAGTGTGCCCTGCAAAATGTAGATACACTATTTCCTAAATACAATCACTAGATAAATATGATACTCTTATAATTCAACATTATTGTAGGATTAATATTTATCCAATGAAAAACAGGGACATACTTCAAATTATTTATTACCTAATTGTAGGGTCGTGCGGCAGATTTAAAATATGTAGAAGGAGCAGCAAGAATGATAGCTGAAATTGCTCAAAGCAATAAAATAGTTGTAGAAAAAAGTACAGTCCCAGTTAGAGCAGCGGAAAGTATTTTGAACATTTTAAGTGCTAACAACAAACCAGGCGTTAAATATCAAATTTTATCAAATCCAGAATTTTTAGCAGAAGGTGAGTATAACAACTCAAATTAATAAAATTGATATTACAGACACTATTCCATTTACTTGAATACAACATAATTCCCACATAAATCACACCTTGTTTTATATTCGAGGATTGGTCTATTAATTGAAAATCTTCTATATGTCTGTGTTCAAACTTATATATTTATTATATTCAGGATTATCATATATTCCAGCAAATACTATATTATCTAATCTAATCTTAATCTATACAATATATTATTCCATATTTAAAAAAACTAACTTTAAATATTTGTAGTCATTTAATATGCATATAGGTCATTTTATGACACGGTTGGAAGTGACAGAGATAAAAGTGAATACTTATTTGATATCTTACGTTTTAGAATTTGCTTACCCTATTTTATGTAAAAAGCATTTTACAAGTATATTGTAACCTTGAACGAACTGTTTTATTAAAAAAGTTAATATGAGTTTAAAATTTTTTAGGAACTGCAATTGATGATTTGTTGCACGCAGACAGAGTCCTCATCGGTGGGGAAGAGAGCCCTGATGGACATGCGGCGATAGAAGGATTATGTAGTGTATATGAAAGATGGATTCCAAGAAAAAATATTTTGACTACAAACACTTGGTCTTCAGAATTATCCAAATTGGTAAATTTTGTTTAACTATTTCATAATAAATCGTATGTATTGTCGCGATTACCAAATAATATCGTAAATTGTGCAACGATTTTAAATTATAGTACTCTCTCGGTATTTGCCGATTTGGTATCTACGGTTGACCGTATGCGAGTATCTTCTTTGTTCGGTTACTCACAAATTACATTGAACCCGGGCTACACAAGTGTCAACATGTTTGTGGGCATACAGATACCCTAGAAGTTAAACCTCCAACATCAAATAATTATATTTCTCATAGGTATTGAGATCTATTAAATGATAAATTTTTGTAATTCATAAAGTTCATTTTAATGAAATGTCGATGTTTCAACTTTTTTTTTCTGGCACATTCATGACCAACAAATTTAAAATATTTCTACACAATAAGCATAACCCATTAAAATATCAAATAATTATTAAAAATGTAAGAGTGATAAATTTTGATATTTTAATGTGTTTTGCTTATTGTGTAGAAATATTTAAAATTTGTTGGTCATGAATATGCCAGAAAAAAAGATGGCAAAACGTCGACATTAAAATAAAATGAACTTTATGAATTAAAAAAATTTATCATTTAATACTGCCGTGCAGAACCTATACCGCAGTAAGTCACATTTTGACATATTTTAGTTTTTTGTTAATTTGTCATTAGCAGATAATAAGGTTTATGCACATATCACAATTACTTTTTTTATGATAATGGGAACTAACTCAAATTAAAATAAATTAAAAATTATTTAAGCAGTATCTGCAAACATAATTTGAATTTATATGCTGAAAGCAGAGTAAAGTGCAGTAAGATTTGTAAATTACTGCATTTTATTCTGGAAATGTAAATTATCTTGTATAAATACTAATAATTGCAGGAATATGGATTATTGCAGTAACTGACACCCAAAATTTTTTTTTGAGTTTGACTCCATTTTAACATATTACTTTCCTTTCTTTTTATTTTAATTATTTGACCCTATATCTACCAATTACATTAATTAAAAATGTACATATTTGATATATGTGCCAAACATTTCATTTGAAAGACATTTTCCTCTTTTTCTCAAAACTTCAATTTTACACTTACTGCGATTTAGTGTCTGCACGGCAGAATAGACCTCAACACCCATGAAAAATATAAATATTTTAATAATTATTTGATTTTATATGAAAAGGGTCATGACTTCATACGAAGAAAATTATGAAACCTCCTATATTAAAAAATATTCAAAATGAAATTTTAGCGTCATTAGGTTAGTAAAAGTAGTTTCTATGGGCCGAAATTGTCAAATTAAAAAATTCAACCAACAATAACGCCTAATGTGAGCAGATAAAAATACCAAACTCCTATAAGCCAGTTTTTGTTTGTGTTTTACTCAAGATTATATTAAATGAAATTACGAGGTATTAGTTTCTAGGGTATCAATATGTTCAAGCATTGACATGTTCACAGAAGATGCTCACGCCAATGTGCTACGCACAAATTACATTTAGTTTCATAAGAGAGAGAAACCTATTGTGCTATTTTTTAAATTAAAAAACTCGTACATCACAATGTCATCAATACGAAATGGTAAAACACAACATTCTAAAAATGCGATAAATCCTCTGCAAAAAATTAAATTGTTAAATGAGTTGGCAAAACGAGAAAGTCTTGCTGCAGTTACATGATTTTATAAAATCAACGGTTTGGCCCATTAGGAACTGGGATGAGAAAACCACTGTTTGTTAATGAATCTTACGAGCGTTTGGTATATTTGACAATTGTTATGGACAAGAACATCAACAAAATGTGTCTAATAGAAACAATTATTTTTAATTGTTGTGTGTATGTGGCAAATTAAATCCTGTACTTTCTTGATCTTTATTGTTTGTTCACAAAATGACCGGTTTCACCAGCTTCTGCTGGCTTCCTCAGGATTTTGTTGTCAAAATTCTAGGAAGGCTCATTAAAATCGACAATCATGTAAAATAGTTTAGGTGTCAATTGAATAAATAAATTAAACAGATTAAAACAATAAATATTAAAATAGTCGTCGTTGGTAGCCTAGTTGCTAAGGTGCTGGCTTTTAGTGCTAGGGGTCGTAGGTTCGAACCCCACCCACGGCGATGATTTTTCTGATTAGGAAAAAATGTTTGAGTGCCTCATCGTCCGGAAGCGATGTAAAGCTGGGGGTCCCGTGTGTTGTAGGTATAATCCACGCTCACGTTAAAGAACACAATGACCAGGTGGAAATCCTGGCATTGGCTAAATTCCCAGAAGTTGTGGTCCTAATCTCTGGCGTCGGTGATTGGCCTCTGATGCCTAAATAGGCCGACGTGAAATAAACGACTATAAAAAAAATATATATATTGTAACAGAACCGTATTTTGGGAACTTGTTATTGTTCCTTTAATCGGTCGTTTTCTTTGGCGTTAAAGTCTAGTTATTAATCGAGGGCCCATATCGTCGTGATTGTAGTAACTTCGTTCTTAGAATCAACTGGAAATTCATCTAATAAATTTGTTTCGCTTTGAGCTCTGCTAACCGAGAAGGAACAGGGATGAATCAAACGCACCAAAATGGCAGAAGTCGGTTTAATAAATTTATTATAAACACTCTTGGGCAATAAAATTTACAGAGGCATTACATTTATCTTTTGACACTTAGGCTTGCGCGCAGGACGCCTAGCATAAATAACACTCGACACAATAATACAAAAGATTGAACATCTGGCAGTTTTATACAAACAACATTGCCAGGGTTGGCGGTGGGGTAGGTATCTATATTAGGTCAGATTTTTCCGTTCGTGAGACCTTCCGTGAGATTAAACCCGGAATTGAGCAGTTGTGGGTTGAAGTTTCATCGCCTCTCGTCGTACTCTCAGTGGGTGTCGTATATATACCTCCCTCGGGTGGTATTTCTGAATTCTTGGCCTCATTTGAGGATGCTCTTTCTGTGATCTGCCCCATTTCGAAGAACTTGACTTGCAAGGGAGACTTTAATATGAATGCTCTAGTAAGGGATTCTGTTTATGTGAAAAGATTTTTGCCAGCGTTACAGTGCTTGAATTTGGTGCAGCTAATAGTGGAGGCTACGCGTGTTACTGCTGCGAGTATGTCGTTGATTGATTTTGTCATTACGTTTGGTGATGCTACGCTTGTGCATGTCGGTGCATGACGTAGCTGATCATTCATTGGTTTATTGTGCCTTTAATTTTCCGAGTGCGAATGGAGTGTTGAGGCGGAGATCAATTAGAGATTTTTCACGCTTTTTGGAGGCGGACTTTCGTGCGGATCTTTTGAGCGTGCCATGGCATCAAATGCTAGCATATACTTGTGTAAACGAGAAGGTGAATTTTTTGGCATACTATATTACACTTTTTGGTGTAACAAGAAAATATGCCGGGCTTCGCTCGTAGCCGGAGGATGGGAGGTTCGGTAGCGGTCGCTGATTAATATAAATAAAAAAGATTGATTAAGTAATAATTGGGTATAAACATATATTGCATGGAAAATTATATTATATGGTATACACATCTAGTGCGTGCTGGCCAACCGCGCGACTATCGTTAACATACATACGCTTGAAGATGCAACTAATTAAGATAATAAATTATACAAGAGCAGTATACTTTTACAACAAATAATGATATAGGTGACCTTCGTCCCCTCGCATCCACCACTCGCTCGCTAGGTGAAGGTCAACGTATGAACGTGTATAAATATACGGATAAATATATATATAAAGGTGAATAAATACCACAAGGGTTCCTTTTGCATACGATACGCAGTAATGGCGGCTACGATACCCAGGGAGAACCACCTCCAACCCCTCGCGTCTGCCACCAGCTCGCTAGATGAAGGTAGGACTCTGCAGATGGCCGTTTCCGAATAAGCGGATCAGCGGGCCCACGGCACGGAAGGTGATTGCAAACCAATTCAACGGGAGAAGAAATGCTCGGTGAAATGAGGAAACCAGGGAGGGTTCCAAGAAGCCAGGAAGTACTCCAAGAATAAATACGAAGTCCCAAGAAGCCGATAAAACGATCGGCTTCTATCCTTCAAACAAAAATCGAGTCGACACAAAATCCGCCAGCAACGGCAAAGATCAGCAAGATTCACACTGGAGCAGCAAATCAGCAACACGGCTAACACGTCAAGAACAATAGGCAACCTTGCAAAACCTGCCAAAAGGAAATCTAGCCTAACTTGGACGTGCACAACTGTCTACAGGTGATTGTCGACTGACTGAACAAACATCGGGGGATCGCTGGCATAGGGCCAAACAGGACCGTAACAAAGTCAATGATGGAAATGAACTCCATTGGTTGAGTCCCTTTTGTAGGCAGCGATGTTAAGGATTCCCGATTGCCTTCGCTCTGTCCTAATGTACCACTCACATCCGAAGAACTGCTGCTTGCTATATTAACATTAAATATTGCTGGCTTGTTTTGAAGGGTTTAGGTTGTAGGTTACATATATCTATTAGCACAGTAATATGTACTTACATAGTGGTAGATGTAGAGTAGGAACTACAACAGGTACCAACAGTTTCTTTGATGTATAATCAAGGAACTTTTCTTCGAAATGTGCGAGGCACACTCTCATTTTCCTATAAATTTCCTCCCTAGACATGTTGTCCAGTTTGGGGCACCTCAATCTTGATTTCCAAGCATCGAAGAGGGACAAACATGTCTTGGGATTAGGAAATCTATGAAGAGTACTTAGCGTCATGGGACAATCGGGAACGACGCACCTCCCTGGCATTCTTGCTGTAAAAACAATGAAACCAATTTACAATTTGTATAACACTCAAATAATTGCCTGCAGTCCTTGGTACTTTGATCAACATATATATATAATTATGCAAAGCTGAAGCAACAGGTGATCGTACATTTAGTTAACTTTCAACAAGGCGCGCTTTTTCAAACACGTCTATTACGTCTAGTTATCGGGCATATGCCTTTCTAAATTTACACATTTTACTAAATAATCGTACTTACCTGATTTAAATGCCGATAAAACCTGTGATGAGACCAACGGATGAGACTTTCGTTTGTAAACGTTTGTTTGCAAATGGCGTCTGCAACATGACCGGCGTGAAGTTCTTGCATGTGCGCTTTCTACTACATCGCATGGGCGCGTACTGATTGGTTCGCATATTTGAGAAAGACATTCGATAAATAAACGTGTTAAAAAGAGCACGAGAAATTGGCCCCTTTTTTATGAACCCCCTTGCTTATACCTGATATTCAATCTTCCCTATAGCAGTGATCCCCTTTGGCTATGACGCTAGCAAAACGAAGAGTCCACCGAAATCGAAAGATTCTCCCTTGCAATCGGAGGCGACCCGCGATCGGCTGGCCTCGAGTATGGATAGTGCACGACAACGCATGATGCGTCTTCTGTATTCGACAACTTCGATTAATCTTCTTACCTACTTCTACTCATGGAAGTTTTTTATTTATAGGGTATGTATTTCACTCCTCCCCTTTACTGCATTTTAGCTACCTCCCGTCTCACCGTGGTCCCCCAGTACAAACTAAAAGATCGCTGATATACCCTCTTAACCTTTGATGAGACAGTATCTGAAACAATGGTTTCGCTTTATTAAGATGGCATTAATTTCAAGTAAATCTTCGTTTATTATCCTTAACTAAAGAAAAGTATAACGGTGTGTATGAAAATCAACTTTATGTATAAACGAAGAAGCAAAAATTGATGAGGTATAAAAATGCTGTTTCTATAGGTTCTTTCCAACAAGACGAGTTGATAGTTCAAGAATCAGGTACAGGGTCGGCTAAGGATCAAATTATAGGCAACCAGACATTCGTGTGTACAGAATTACCGTATGGCGACGAAAATTTTAGAATTTTAGAAGGCCTTATGATTACTTTTTTCTATACTATAGGTTGAGCCAAGAAGCGTGCCGCTTTTCTAACTTTTAAAATTATAGGCCCGCCGTTGATTTTTTTAAATTAAAAATCGACAAAAATGTTTTTTCCTTGGGTAGATTGTCGGTATGAAACCCTTTTTTTTTAATTTATTTTTTTTAAAGAAAAAAATAATATGTTTTTTCTTATATTAAAAAAAACTCGGGGTACCGACAATCTATTCATGAAAACAATTCCAAAATGTAAATACGAATTTGTTGTAATATTTATAATAAACTTAGGAAATTAAAAGTTAACTTTTGCCTTTGCATTACAAGGAGTTGCGTTGAATTGCAAGAAATATGTATAGGAATTGATTTGGCAACGTTTAATCACAGTACAAACAGTATATCAACTCACTGTCGGTGTCTTTGATCTTAGTTTACCGTGCAAGGATCCCACGCGCATGCAACCTTGGTGGAATTAGTAAGAACAGGGCAGCATTTAATTCCCTCTCCTTTTTCCAATTCTTCGTGATTCTTCGGCAAGTAGCGCGTATGATACATAACGGAAATCATCGATCTACACTCGTAAGAGGCCTTATTTTGAGGAGCCCGGGCAGGCAATTACGCACATTCAGGCAAACCTCGAAGTTGATATGGTGCTTGTACTGTGGTTTAATTTCATATAACACGGTAGTTACACACCTGCGTTTCTAGTCGTATCGTATTTGGTCTATTGCTGTTTTTTTTGCTTGTGAGTAATCGTGGTGTGTCTACTTTTTATTTTATAAAAATGGGAAGGAGATGATTATTTTATCTGAAGCTTGAAAGAGTAAAATATTACATTTACGAAACATACGTCAAAGAAACATCTTTATTTATTTATGATTTAAAAGTAGTACAATTGTTTAAACTATTCAACGTTTATATTATTTTTAAAAATTTAATACATTCCCGATGAAATCAATGTAAATCATTAAAATGGGATAACGTTATACGAAAAAACCTAAAATAAAAATAGTGTTTCGATTATGTACCTTTTCGCGACTATATTATTAATTCACCAGTTTCTTAAAGATGCAAGTTCTTAAAAAAATAAGAGAAGATACATTAAGGTATTGAAATTTGTGGGGCGTTATAAAAAATTCATTGTTACTTATGCCATCCCCACATATTTTATGAGTATACACCGTAATCAGGCATGCTTAAAAAATCAATCAAAAAATATTACTCAAGATGGTTGAATTTTAAATTTTTTATTTTATTTTATTGATAGTAATGTGTATGTTATAAAGGTTTTTTATTTTCTTGATTTAGGCACATCAACAAGTAATTTGTATGTATTTTCTATTTGGCATTAGATCTATTTATAAATAAAATTGCCAACGGTTCGTTTATTTAAGTATGTAAACTTCATATATAAAGGGTGTTCAGATGAATGTGTAACATTAAGACTGTCGCTTCTTTGATGCTCTTTTGCCGCCTCTTTGTAGATCAAACAACGCCGCGTTTTTTGCGTTACATATTCATCTGAACCCCCTGTATATATAGGAAATTTGTTTCATATTTCATAATAAACATACCCCCAGAAGGGGTTTATGCACATAAATAAATCAAATCGGGAAGATTTACTAATTTATAGTCCTAATATCCTAAAAAAATCATACATAAATACAAGAGGTCAAAAAAAGAAATAAAACTAATGATAGTAATATGCACAAAATAAAACAAACATACTCCTAAATTTAATTTTCTGCTATATCAGCGCTATATGACCGGTCCTGGTCGGTTGGACTACTGCTTCCAATTTGGAACATTATTGTACTTATTACAACGACTAGTTCTCACAATCGTAAAAGCAATAGATTTTAGTGGTGATATTTGAAATTTATCACTAGTTAGCATTACTCTTCAAAAAACTTTCTAGATAATTTACTTCATTACAACATGAGTCAAACCAGAACTTAGTATATACTTCATAACACACCAATGCCTCAAAAAATTCTTCTGACGTATTCTTTTCAAACATTTTTACGGCATTTTGTAAAGGTTCATAAACTTCTTTCATATGATACAAAAACGGCCAAGTTTTTCATCTTTTACATCTTGGTTTGATATTATTTACTTCTATCATTGTATAAGGCTGTTCTCTCTGTAGGTTTAATTGTCAAGTCAGCTTTTACGATGTTGTTGACAATCCTTCGCAAGTGCCTCTTTGATATAGCTGATACTATTTTTTCTTCGGTGCTAAGTAATTATAGTGTAAAAAACAATTATTGCATACAGTACTAGAAACTTGTAAGTAGGTTTTATATATCTTGCAAATGTATGTTTCTTCAATAATAACAACTTATCTACTTACCAACATTGCATATGATTATATATCATCCATTTGATAATATTATATGTTGAACACAAACATACTGTTAAATCTGAGCACAACATGAATAACCAACAACAACTCTTGAACGATACCAACAAGTTATAACGGATAGATTCATTCTTACCAATGGTAACTTTTCTCCACTACCAACTTCGATCAACGTTACAAAACTGAGTTATTTTTTCATAATGTTCCCGTTATATTTACATTAAATATATATAATTTATTTATGTTATATTTAGATTTCATTTATGTATACACCGATTACGTTTTCACTATGCACATAAAGGTTACATAAACTTTGCAACGATTGTTTCGTATCCTCCGATCCTTTAAACTTTCAAAGGAGAAACGTGAACTGAAACGTTCAGTGCAGGCTGGGTATTGACTGACTAATGTTTTAATTATTGTGATTTTTAACATGTACATACAAATGCAATTGTTTTTACGTAGGAAAAGGGCTGTTATTGAAATAACTGAAGTTGCGCAAATGATAAAAGCTCGAAACGTAGTTGTTGAGAAATAAATGGAATTCAATTGACTCTAACTTTTATTAATAAAGAGACCTAAAACTCAAAAAAAAGAGTAATATACAAAAAGGTTCCGATATCCGAAATCCATTCCCGAGGAGGTCAATGCGGGGGGAAAGGAAAAAACAAAATCAAAGATCAAAGAAGCTGAACTTGATAAGTTTTACAAATTTTATCGTGTTACATTATAATTTTAGGTTAACGTGAAGTTGACATCTGTTAAATTTATAGTTTTAGTATATATAAATAAATATTTAGGAATACTTGCTAATGTTTATTTTCCGTACTACATGTGTCAGTCCACACTTAAACCATCATCAGGTAGATGTTATATTAATATTCTCTTGAGAAGTTACATAATAATATCGCTTTACTCACTTTTTATTAATTATAATTTTATCTTAATATCAAGTTGATGCCTGTGAAGTTTACAATTTTTTTTATATTCAAAGGTTCTAAAATTATTTTTTATACCAATTACTTTCTTTTTCCAAAATTTCAACATTTTCAAAGTCAAAAATATCTGTTTCTTCTTTGCAATGTTTTGTGATAGCTGTGTAATTTTCTGTTTATTACTTTACTGGATGAATTTTCACGTTGAGAAATTCTATTCCGAAGATATTGTTTTGTTTCACCAATATAACATGCAATTTAAACAGTTAATTGACTATACAAGGTTTGATTGGCTAAATTTATCGTCTGTAATTTTTATTCTTGTAAAAAATATTTAGTCGTGTTTTTGACTATTAATCAGTATTTTAATGTTAATTTTTTTAAATTTATTTCTAATGCTTTCAATTAGATTTTTTATATGTATATGGTAATATTATATAATTTTGGTTATTATTATTGTTGTTATGTCTCATTTTTAAAGTTACAATATTTTTTATTTTTTTAACGTCATTACTTCGAAATTCAATCTAATACTTTATATGCTCTATTTACTAAACATAATATATATTATAATTTTTTACAATTAAAATCATAATTTGATAAAATAATTATATATCTTTCTGTCCAAATATTTTTTGTAAATCAAGAAATGTGTATTTAGTATTTTTTAAATTAAAGTTATACGAAAAGCATTTATTTTATTATGTTTTGATTTTTCCAAAGTAAAATTTAATTTTTGGTGGTAGTTATTAAATGTTTGAATAACAGGTTCAATTTGATTTTCTAATGAATAAAATAATTCTATCGTCTTCATATCTTTTATATAGACGAATATCAACAATATTTTTAAAAAGTTTATTTTCTAAATTTTTCATTACTAAATTAAGTCAATTATAATTAAATTAAAATAAAATAAGGAAGGGGTACGGGAAGGAATGTGAAACTAACGGAAACGGGGACTGAACTGGAACGGGAAGGGAAATAAACTGAAATAAAATTAAAATATATTATTATTAAATTAAAATGTAACTAGGGAATGGGAAGAAATATCAAATACCAAGCAATCACAACTTAGGAAATTTAAAATTTTAATCACTTGTAACTTTATCCCCTGTAAGTTTTTAATAAAAACGAGAGATTGGGATTGGAACGGGAAGAGAAATAAAATAAAGATATCCAAAATAAAATATGTCAAAATTAAATTTAAATAAAGTAAAACGAAGGAAGGGTACAGGACGGGACAACACGGGGCAAACCAGAAAGGCGTGAAGAGATACTTAAGATGAAGAAAAGGGAGTGTAATCTATTAAGACCCAAGAGCACCGCTGCCTCACTTGCAATTCATCGTATCTATTTGTATTGCAAAGGCAAGAGCTAACTTTTAGTTTCGTAAGTTTATTATAAATATTACAACAAATTCGTATTTACATTATTGAATTGTGTAGATTGTCGGTGCACTGAGATTTTTTTAATATAACGAAACACATATATTTTTTTTTTATTAAATACAAATAAATCTTAAAAAAGTGTTTGGTACCTACAATCTGCCCTAAGAACAAACATTTTTGACGATTTTTAATTTCCAAAAAAATCAACGGCGAGCCTATACTTTTAAAAGTTAGATATCCGGTATGCGTCTTGGCTCTTAAACAACAGGCACACCTATTCTTCTCATTCTAACAATGTCTTTGCTTTTTTTCCACTCTCTCCATATACATTTCACACTCACTCCTTTTATTAAAACTATTTACTGCAACTCCGTTCGAAGAAAGGGTATGTTTGCTAGTACATGGACATATAAACGAAATAAGAATGCTTAGGTCCTTGTGCAATTTTTTTATTTTTACAGCTACACGTTCCAGTCATTCTTCACCGTTCTTCAGGCGCTAAGTCGAGTATATTTACAATGATACAATTGCTATCATAAAATAGAGTCTAAGTTATTGTTACTTACTTTGGCAGCGACCTCGTGGAACATCAAATGGCTTTAATGAATTCCTTTTTGCTTCTTTTTTTTATGTTCCACGAGGTCGGCTCCAAACTAATTAATAATAACTTAGACTCCATTTTCATGATAGCAATTGTATCATTGTAAATATTTCGACTTAGCGTCTGAAGAAAGCCGAAGTATCGGATGAAACGCGTTGCTGCAAAAATAAAAAAAATAGCACAAGGGCCAAAGTATTCATATTTCGTTTAAATAATTTTATATTATATACAAAAGATCCCATTTATGAAATAAAATTATGCAGAGATGTATTTACATGAATAATACCACGTTGACACGGTTCATAAGCCAATTGGTAAAATAGTCATGATTTCACCTTCCAAATATTCTTATTTTCGTAAAAGGGTTAAATAAAGCTACGGGTAAACCCTTTTACTAAAATAACAATTTTTTGAATATGAAAGTATGACTTCTAATTAACAAATTCGGGAATCACGGTCGTGACACACAACCCGTGTCAACGCGGCTTTATGCCGTGTTTGCACGGGACGTACGCTACCACCGTGATTCTCGAATTCTTTAAATACGAAGTCGTGATTTCACCTTCAAAAAAGTGTTATTTTCGTGAAAGGGTTTACATGAAGCGAATTCTAATCCTGTTTGCAGTCGTAAACATGAACTCGATGGTAGTGGAATCATTGTGTCATAATGTATAAATTGTTAGCTCAACAAGTATCAATAGAGCAATTAAGAACAAGGACACGGAAGAGAAAACAGAGATGGGGGGGTTAGAAAATGGCATGATCGAAGAAGGACATTTCTAACAAAAGGACTAACTGATTAATTACTTTGAAGACTTTAGAAACCTATTAAGAATGTCGGAAGATGAGTTTCGTTATTTGGTGCACTCATTTTGATTATAGTTATTAATAATGAAAATATCTACAAAACATCATTCCTGATACGCGACAGTTCTTTCTCACGACTGAAAAATCAAACACATCTGATCCTTCATGACCCGAACGAAAAAGAGTCGTGTCTCAAAATGCCATGTTCGTATTTCACGAATCAACAGTTTACATGAGTAGTAATCCACGAATTCGGCAATCACGGTCGTGGGGTACGACCTGTGTCAACGAGGCATTATACATTCTAAAGCCGCGTTGACACGAGTTATGTGTCACGACCGTGATTCCCGAATTCGTTAATTAGAAGTCATAATTTCACCTTCAAAAAATTGTTATTTTAGTAAGAGGGTTTACCTGTAACTTCATGGGTTTCATGTGACCCCTTCATTAAACCCTTTTACGAAAATAATAATATTTTGAAGGTGAAATTATGACTTCTATTTTACCAATTCGGGAATCACGGTCTTGGCGTACGACCCGTGTCAACGCGGCATAACACAACAAATTTGACTTATTTGCAAAAAAATATATTTAGTGCAAATTAAATTATGTAATTTGACACGAGTTGATTCATTTAACTTTTAAATTGACATACTAGACAAAAAAAGGGCTTCTTAGTAATGCATATTGTTAGATGGTAATATAATTATAATTATATTTGTGTGCAATTACACACGATGTCGGTATACAGGGTGTTTTTTTAAAGTGTTACAAAACGATATCTCCAAAACCAGTTGGAGTACTTGAGTGAGACTTTGGAGGGATTAATGAAGGTCCAGGGGGACAAATTTTTACATATGTTGTAACGATGCGATTCTCGTTACTTCAATTTATTGCTAATTTTACCGCTCATTTTTGAATCGTTTCGTTGCCTACTCCCTGACCGGGGAAACATGTGACCATTTTTTGTA
>JAWQRP010000233.1:0-34940 GCA_033557875.1 Quadriops clusia
TAGATGAATGTTAACGGCCGCAATAGAAAAATGCATCAGCACACATCGGACAACTAAACCCCTGGCCAGACGTGGTAGGAATAGAAATACTTAACAGTACTAAATATGTATAACTAATTGAAATAACCCTGAAACAATGTGTACATTGAAAATCCGCTTAATTAATTTAAAAAAATATCTATATAAAAAAACATACCCTATGTTCATGAGCGGGGTTCGTGTATTTAGTTTCTTAAAATATATAACTCGGCTTTTAAATTGCAGCGTTATATCCGCTTCTAAATAGCGTGCGATGACTCTCGACAAGAGTAATCATCAAACGATGCACCTTCGATTTATAATATCCCACAAAATTAGGAGTTAACTATTTAAATGTATTAATCATAAACATCGGGGCGCTATACTGCCTATACTAGAGTTAGAATAGTACCGCCCGTGTCAACACACTTTTTCGAATTTATTACCTCGGTGCCAGATGGGTCTTCAATTTTATTATTCGAAAAATTCAAACAAACAACGCGGTATTATTTGAATTTTTAAATTTTAACGTTACACAACAAATGTCTGAAATTTTGTTGCAGCAATTTAAAAAACAAAGGAATTATTTGATAAATCCACTACCCAGGACCACCCAGTATACTTAGATTTTATTATTTTTTTTAATGAAATTTTAGTATGTTCATGTTGTAATATTTTGGTCGTTGCCTTTTCTAGTTGACGATTACTACAAGAAAGTAACAAAGCCTCCGGGTGCATCTCCAGATGCATTTCAAACCTTCGAAAAGCGTTTCAAAGGAAAAGAGCACCTACTGGAACCAGAAAGTAAGTACCCACAATGTATTCTTAACTAGGAAATTTACGTCATCGGAAAGCTGTGAAAAACATTTCAGAGTACGTTACTATAAAGGTGAAAAGTTTGATAAGCCACCGAAAAATATTTTCTATTGTGCATTACAGAACGTGAACGAACTAGAGTAAAGTCTAAAAATGGTAGCAAATCGGAAAAGTCGAAAAACTTGCGTAAAATTACAAAACGCCCCTCCGGCACATACACAAGTTACAAACTAAGACTCGATGTGAGAAAGGCGGCTCAATCAAGCTCTAAAGACGTGCTGCAGAAACTTCTTTCTGGGAAGGCGAGCTTGCAAACAAAGGAATCCTCCTCTGGCGATACTTCAGAGGCTAGCGAGAATATCGACGATTTGAATAATAACGTTGCACCGATGCAACAAAAGCCGGATTCTCATTCAATGGGTACGAGGATGAGTGAAAACGTAGACGAAGATTCGATTCGTACACCGTTAACGCAACAGAGCTTAACGGACGAAGAAAAACTTCTGCGGGTTTCGGATCGGCGAAATTCAAAACGTGATTCGAAACGTGATTCGAAACGTGATTCGATACGTGATTCGAAACGTGATTTGAAAAGTGATTCGAAACTTTCGAATTACTCAACTGGTGATAATCACTTTGGGGAGTCTCGTAAACCCGAGGGAGAAAGGTCTTCGATATCCAGTAAGAGAGACAGTATAAAAGAAAAGGGAAGTTTCCGAAGTACAGGAACTGTTCCGGCAGCTGGTAAAGCTCAGGCGACAATTACACCAAAAGCTAGAATGCACAGCATATCGTCGGAAACCGACGTAGTCCCAAATTCATCAGTATGTACGGAAACTGACAAGTTGCAGAAAAATGCTGAGACACGAACAAATGAACCTCAATCAAGAGGAAATATGACGATTGAAGAAAAACCCAATAAAGTAACCTCCGATGCGAGTATTATTAATAAAGTGGATTATAAGCAACAGCCTAGAACTTCTAGAGACTTAATTAGCAAGCAACCAACTAAGCAAAGAGAATCAATTCCACAAAGAGAATCAATTCCGCAAAGAGAATCAATTAAACTAAGTAATATCAAATCAACGGATGAATTCGAAAAAGAATATTGGCAAAAATACTTGCAACAGAAATCACATTCTACAACTACACCAGAAACCCAAGAGGATAAAAATATACCCCAACGTCAAGCAAGAGTATCAATAACGGATAAAGTTGACGTTCGGCAAATGAGCTTGGACTCTGAAGGAACTCCTAATTCATCCATAACTCATTCTAATAAACCTTCAGAACTGATTAAACAATACACAAAAGGTTGCATTAAAGAATTAGTGCCATGTCCAAACCTTTATCTCAATGAAATTAACAGTGATAACGTTGAACCGTTACCGTGTTATTGCAATAGAAGTAAACGTGTAAAAACCGTTGATACAGCTTCGATGACAGATTTCCTAGAGCGTTCCGATGAAGCGACAAGCACGGAAGACAAAACACAGGCTAGAACTTCGGGAAAAGCTGCTGGTAAAGTGTTGCCTAAAAAAGTCGTAATAAGCGAGGAAAGCCTGCCGACTTTGTCCCGAGAACAAATCTGCAAAGACGATGTACCCAGAACTTCAACCAAAAGCGAGGAAGCGAATGAAGACGCACCGACAGGCCTCCATTGGCCTTACAATATCGACACGTTTGTGGAGAAATGTGCTCAGAGATTCACCGAAAACTTAATAAAGTTTTATCACGCCATTGGAGATTTTGGATTTGATGAGAGCGACTCCGGAAAGTCTCCACGATCCTCGACTGGGACTAAACAGTTGGAACGGTTGATGGGATCTACTGGGCCTAGAGAGTCGACTGAGGTTACTGATCGAGATACATTTAAACCGGTAGTTGAAACTGAATCTTTTCAGGATTTAACAAAACATATTGGTGGAACACAACAGATTGATGGAAGCCAACCTAAAGAAGTAATAGGACCATCTAGGGACGTATCGGAAGTAGAAATAAATTCCGAAACCCTTGATTCTCAGTTTAACGTAGGAATATCAACTGAGAAATCGAATAAATTTGGCGAAGGTCGAGAATCTAGAATATCTACCGACTCTACTAGAGGTCCACGAGAATCCGTGAGGCCTAGGAAGTCTACCGATTCTTCGAAACAAGCTAGAGAATCTATTAGATCAGGTAAATCTGCTAGAGAATCTGTTAAATCAAATAAATCTGCTAGAGAATCTGTTCGGTCGAGTAAATCTGCTAGAGAATCCCGGGAATCTATGATGTCCAAAGGATCTACTCACTCTACTAGAACATCTAAAGAATCTATAAAACCTAGAGAATCTATAAATCCTCGAGAATCTTTAAATCCTAGAGAATCTATAAATCCCAGAGAATCTATAAAATCTAACGAACCAAGAAAATCTACCGACTCTAAAAGAGATCAGAAATCCATTAGTTCAAGTGAGTCTGATGACTTGTTGAAGGACCCTCAAGATTATAGAAAATCAACCGATTCTACTCGAGAACCAAGAGAATCTATGAGATCCAGAAAATCTGTGGATTCTGCAAAGGAAGCAAGAGAATCGATAAAATCTAAAATATCTACCGATTCTGAAAAATCCAGTGACGATATCGAGTCCGGGCAAGAAAGTAAAAAGTGTGACGTTTGTCCAGCTCCAATATGTGAATATTGTAAATGTCGATTGTTAACTGGTTCAAAAAAAGGATCTCCTGAGAAGTTAGACGAAGACATTACCGCAACCAAAGAAGGTTCTAGTAGATCAATTGGCTCTAGAAGAGGAAGTACGGAGTCTGGAAGGCCTAGGAAGTCTGCTGGTTCACGCAGACGAACAATTGAATCTTTTAGAGATGAAGCAGGTGATGAAACATATGAAGATAGGTTATCGAAAAGGGATTCGGTCAGATCTAGAAAATCCACTGAGGAACCCAGAGAATCCATAAGATCTAGAAGATCTATTGAAGCTAGAAGATCTATTGATTCTGTGAAGGAATCACCTGATTCTACTCGTGAACCTCGAGAATCTACTAAAACTCAAGACTCTGCAAGATCAAGAGGATCTATAAAATCTCGAGGATCTACAAAATCTCGAGAATCTACAAAATCTCGAGAATCTACAAAATCTGTAGGCTCGACTCAACAATCCCGAGAATCACTATTATCCTCAAAATCAACTGGTTCCGTCAAACAATCTCGAGAGTCTTTCCGATCAAAAGAATCTATAGGATCTACCGATTCTACAAATTATCCATCTGAATCAACGAAACCTAGAGAATCGTCAAAACTCAGGGAATCAATAAAGTCTAGGGATTCTATGAAATCTAGGGAATCGACAAAATCTAGGGAATCAACAAAACCTAGGGAATCGACAAAACCTAGGGAATCGACAAAACCTAGAGAATCAACAAAACCTAGAGAATCGACAAAACCTAGGGAATCGACAAAGTCTAGAGAATCAACGAAACCAAGAGAATCGATAAAATCTAGGAAATCTACCGATTCTACAAGACAATCTGTAATTGTGGAGCAACCAATAGACCCTGCTAGAGAAACCCAGGACTCATCTAGAAGTAAAGAATCTTTTGGTAGACCGAGCGTAGACGTTGGTAGAACACCTTACTCATCTACAAGAACTTCCTTTGTAGATGACGATCCTGTGAATCCTTACACGACAGAATACAAGGCGCAATATTCAAAAGACCCTCTCTTGCTTCAATATCGAACGGAAAACAGAGACAGTTATGCTAGAACTTCAACCGGTAGAGCCTTTGCTGATAGAGGACCAGTTTATAGAGGATCTAGAGTATCCACTTATTCACAAAGAGAAACCTCTCAAGGAGAAATCCAAACTTTTAGAGACGTTCCATCGAGACAAGAATCTAAAAAATCTGTTGATTCAAGAAGAGCCTCTCAAGGATCTACAACATCCGTTAAGTCTACTGGTTCTAGAAACGTTTCTCGAGAAAGTATAGGATCTAGAAAATCTACTGGTTCTAGTCGATTTGCTAGAAAATCTACAGAACCTACTAAAAAATCCACAGAGTCTATTAGGAAATCTAAAGATTCTTTTAGGAAATCTAGAGATTCTTTTAGGAAATCTACAGATTCTATTAGGAAATCTACAGATTCTATTAGGAAATCTACAGATTCTGCTAGGATTCCCCGACAATGCCCAACCGATGATTATAAAACAAAATCCCAAGAATCCATAACTTCGACGACTGAACCTCAAGAATCCATGAGGTCTAAGCAATCTATCGGTTCAAGAAACGTTTCTAGAGAATCAGTAATATCCAGAAAGTCCACCGAATCTGCCAGGAAATCTCAAGACTATAAGAAATCTGGTAAATGTGGAGATTCTAGGAACGCATCTCGGGAATCATTTAGAAATTTCCGCGAGTCTATCAGATCTAAGAAATCCGTCGACTCCAACCGAGAACTTGAGGATCTAGCACAATTGAGACAATCAACAGACTCTCGGCGATCAATGGGTTCTCGACAATTAGTGGGTTCTCAACAATCGGTGGGTTCTCGACAATCAGTGGGTTCTCGACAACCAGTGGGTTCTCGGCAATCAGTGGGTTCTCGACAACCAGTGAGTTCTCGACAATCAGTGGGTTCTCGACAACCAGTGGGTTCTCGACAATCAGTGGGTTCTCGACAACCAGTAGGTTCTCGACAATCAGTGGGTTCTAGGCAATCAACAGATTCTATTAGAAAATCTCGTCAAACCGAACCAATCGGGAAGTCTACTGATTCTATTAGAGAACCAACAGAACCTGAAAGATCTACAGAATCTTTCACAAAGCAACTTGAGTATTATGAGCAACCTGAGTATTATGAGCAACCTGCTGATTTCACCACAAGTACATTTAAAGGTAAAACATGTTATGGCTGCCCAACGGAAATATGCGAATGTTGTAAATGCCAAAAATTATCTGATTTGCATGAAGATTGGTCCGAAACAATAATTCCACCAAGAGAATCGTTTAGATCTAGGAAATCGAACGACTCGACTAGATATTCTGAAAATAATGTAGATGTGAATAATAACAATGATATGAACAATATCAACGATATAAACAATATCAAAGATACAAACAATATCAAAGATACAAACAATATCAACGATATGAATGACGTCATCAAAGAAAACCAATCTTTCATAGAGATGTGCATGGAACATTGCAGAAAACGAATGCTGGAAATCTACGAAGAAACTGATATGGCTAACTGTAGAAATTCACAAAATAAATCGAATTCATCGAAACGACAATCTGGTGGCTCCGATGCAGGAAATACAAACTATTGTAGAAAGTCGAAAACGGAATCTGCTAAATGTTTTACGCGAGACTCGGATATACCGAACAAATTTAACAAACAATTCCCTCCTTGTTGCTGCGCATTCGAAGACTTTTCCGATAATTCTCGGGACTCGTTAATGGACAGATGTATGAACAAATGTGTGGAGAACATGCAGAAATTCTACAAGGATTTCAAAATTGCTGGAGATTTTGACTTGAACTATAACAACTTGAACAATAACAACAACAACAATAACAACAACAACAATAACAACAACAATAACAACAGCAACAACAATTTGAACAATAACAACTATAAAAGTCCGAACCGAAGCAGCATCGCCGAACTTCTCAGTTCAACTAAAGAAATAAAGAATTA
This sequence comes from Quadriops clusia, assembly GCA_033557875.1. Taxonomy (NCBI): domain Eukaryota; kingdom Metazoa; phylum Arthropoda; class Insecta; order Coleoptera; family Hydrophilidae; genus Quadriops; species Quadriops clusia. The sequence continues at coordinate 6,527 of JAWQRP010000233.1, forward strand.
CAACAAGATTTCAGAGAGGGAGAAGCAGAAGTTAATATCAATTTGTGTCAGAAAATGTGAGGAAAAAATGAAAGCTTTTTTCGAACGAAGAAAAAACTTTTTGGAGTACAAATCGAGAAAACCGTACAAGGAATTGTATCCTACAGAGGCCAACAGAATTAGTAGTGGAAATCTGAAACAATTATCTTCTCTCAGTGAAGACAAATGGACTGTGGCGTTCATCGAAGCTTTGAAGAAGAAAGCAAGCATCGACCAAGAGCAAAAAGAGAAAGAAAATGAATCAGAATCATCTTACGATGTTGATGCTTTCGACCAAAGTAATCCAGTGAAAGAAAAAAGACTTCGGATTATACCGGATTCTGTGGTGCATGTTAAACGAAGTAGGCGTAGTCAAGATTGGCAAAGAAAATCGGGAGGTCCGCCTAGAAATCCCGAGGAAGACAGTTTTCGACTTAGAAAATCTACTGGCGCTGATAGAGAAAATGACACTGACAGAGAACCAAGAAAGACTAATATTAATAGAGAACAGAGTGAGACTGATTCGGACAAAGAGATTACACGATCTAGAAAATCTCGTAAAAGATGTGTCGGCTGCCCAACGGAAAAATGTGAATGTTGTAAATGCCAAAAGTGGATTGATAAAAAGTCGATTGATAAAAAGTCGATTGATAGAAAGTCGATAGATACATATAAGTATTTAGTCGAAGAAGAAATTGCATCAAGTCAAAGGCCTTCGAGTAGTAGGAGAAGTACGGATTCCGTCCGAGAGCATCGGGAATATAAGAATACTAAAAAAGACTCGATCAAAGAACCTTTTGGTAACACGTTAACTACTGATTCGAGTCGATATGAAGATGTGAGAAAAAGCCCGAGGACATCTTATGTGAAACAAGGTGAAATAATCCTAGACTTTTTTAAAGCTGACACCCGCAAGTCCGATGGTAAAGATACCGATGAAAGTCGTTACGAAGAGATTTTCAACAAATTGCCACGACAGCAGAAAAGACTGATAGAAATGTGTATTAAGGCATGTCAAGGGAAGACGGAAGACCAATATGAAGGTAAAACTTCAAATAGAAGTAAACCTTCAAATGAAAGTAAAATTTCGAAGGAAAGTAAAATTTCGAAGGAAAGTAAAATTTCGAAGGAAAGTAAATTATCGAACGAAAGTAAAACTTCAGATGAAAGTAAAGTTTCGAACGAAAGTAAAGCTTCGAAAGAAAGTAAATCTTCGAAAGAAAGTAAAACTTCGAAAGAAAGTAAAACTTCGAAAGAAAGTAAAACTTCGAAGGAAAGTAAAACTTCGAGGGAAAGTAAAACTTCGAAGGAAAGTAAAGCTTCGAACAGAAGTAAAGCTTCAAATAAAAGTAAAACTTCGAACGAAAGTAAAACTTCAGACGAAAGCAAAACTTCGAACCAAAGTAGAACTTCAAACAGAAGTAAAACTTCAAACAAAAGTAAAACTTCTTACGATAGTAAGACTTCAAACAAAAGTAAAACTTCAGACGAAAGTAAAACTTCAAACAGAAGTAAATCTTCGAACAGAAGTAAATCTTCGAACAGAAGTAAATCTTCGAATAAAAGTAAAACTTCAAACGAAAGTAAAAGTTCAAAACAAAGTAGAACTTCAAACGATAGTAAAAAGCGATGGCGAAAATCCAGCGATAAACCAGATTTAGAATTTATACAAGAAATTTCCGATTCGTTAATAAACGCCGCGGAGGAACGAGCAGAAGAAACGAAAAAGGAATCCGCTTCTGTGTTACCTCAAACGTACAGACATTCTAAAGGAATAAGTGGAAAAGTTCTGCACAGAACGTCGGATTCTGCTATAAACATAAACGTAACCAAAAACGTAGCCCAGAAAGGATTGGATTCCGCAACTAAGCCTGAAGACATAAGGAGTAATAAATCAGAATCTCTCGTAAACATACGGATCCCTTTACGAAGTTCTAATGATACAAATGCGGTCCTGCAAGAAGAAAAAGATTTCAAGTGGATTCAGGATAAATCCGGAACTCCAAGACCAACAAGAGAAGGCACAGATGATGTACAACAAGGAAATTTATCTGCCGAAGAAAAGGAAACCTTGATAGAAATATGTGTTAGGAGATGTACAGAAAGAATGAAAGAATCTAAAAATGAAGAAAAACCGTCCTCGAAACGAATGACTACTGAATTCAAAGATAAAATTAATTACAATACCGAGTCGAAAACTTCCGAGTTAAACGGAGAAATAGAACAAATCTTATCGTCGGAGGAAGAAACCGTAAATCAAAACGATGTGAAAGAAACCGTTGTTTTGTACGAAAATACATTCAAAGATGAAGCGAAAGGAAAACCTAATGAACCGGCAGGAATATGTGACATACGAGAAAGTCCGTTGCCGAAAAAATATAAAAAACACAAAGTAAAAGCCGACTATAAAATTTCCGACAAGACTAGTTGCCTAAATATTTTCGTGGGCAACATAATATTAGAGCAGAAAGTGTCCGGGCAGATAAAGTCGGGTCTTTATAAGCAAGACAGCTCCGACGAAATTGTTCCTTTATTTGAGGACACGAGATCGGAGGAATCTTACACTGAACAAGAGGAAGAAGTACAACGAGTTATACCTTTACACGAAGGTATATCTTAGCAAAGTTGATCTTAGTTAGATAAGTCGCAAGCTTTTCGCTGAATCGATATGTTTGCTGTGCAGGGGCGGACTGTTGCTAGGATTTTGGCGGTAGTTTTACACTGCTTACCAAACCTATCAAAATTGGAAACCCCTCGCGGAGAAACAGCAAAATAATGAGTTTAATCTACGGTGGAATAATGTGTAACGAATCGTATATATATTGATTAATTAATTAATAATATTAATATATTAATAATATTATTGATAATAATAATATGAATAATAATAATATCATTGATAATAATAATATGAATAATAATATTATTGATAATAATAATATGAATATTAATAATAATAATAGTAGTAATTCTTCAGGTGCAGCTAAATATCATCTAAAATATGTTCATGTAGTAGTTATTCGGTTCGGTGAAAATGCAACTACAAACATATGTATATTAAAATTCAATCCTAAGTCCAGTCCGCCCAAAGCTTTAATTCTTCATAATTAAGTAAACATTATCTCAATGCACAACTCGCTTTCTAAGTATTGTTTTGCAATGTGTTTTCAATTGATATTATTTTTACTTACTACCTCACTGCTTCATTTATCATAAATGATGCAGAATTGTGATTAAATTAAATTTCCATTTTTTTTACAATGTAGAACAATCAGAAGAAGAACAAGTACCAATGCCATCAGAATCAATAGAACCATTCTCTTCAAGAAGAGGAAGCGAGAGAGAAGAACTACCTTCAAGACCGAGGAGTAGACCTATTAGTGCTCAATCTGTTTCGGAAGATTCTGCTAAAAGTAGGCCCTGGAGTGGAAAAAGCATTGACAAAACTTTAGAAGAACGATTAAGTACAATAGAAGAACAGAGAAAAGAAGGTATGTTCATTTATTTAATGGAGAAGTTGTACAGTGTCTGACTAAGAGCGGAATCGTAAACTACATAAAAAAATATTAGATACCTGTTTCTTGTTTTTGTAATCTGACTTCATAAAAAAATATTGAAAGTGTCGTTTAACTCTACTATTTTCAAAATTCTCTACAGTATTACGTCACGTCAGTGGGCGTGTCTATTGTTGGTCTATCGAGATGTGGTATAAAAGAAACCTGTAATTTACCTTAGGATTAGCGTTGGGTATAAGCGCTATCTATAAATGGGGGCGTGCATATATGGAATATTAAAGTATGACAATATAATTCACCATCATCACTGCCGCAAAAGTATTAAATCTTTTAGGCCAAATTATAAAATATCTGCCTATTCAATTTTAATTTCCTTGTAGGAATACCATTTTGAAGACTTATGAATATAATTTTCTAGTTTTCCACATTTAATTTTTGCAGAACTTAGGTCGTCCAAAGAAGACGCAATAGATAGATAGATTTTATTAAATGTCTTCAACATTAGTTGTTACACGAGTCATGGTATTACAATTCAATAGAATAAAGTTTAAAAAAAAATATAAAAGTATATGATACAATTCAAAAAAATAAAGTGTAGTACATGTTATTTTATACATATAACATAATAAAATAGTGCTTTTCTTATTTGTACCTACATATTTATTTATTTTGACAAACTGTTATAACTCGGTTAATGTTACCAAAAGGTTTATGTCACAATGTGATCACAATAAGTGGGGTCCATTGCAATGTGAAAATTAGGACACCTTAAAAATATATGAGAAATTTGAGTTTAGACTACTCCATTTTTATTTTGTTTTCTTTTAGATTATTTGTTTACGATCTTTTATTTTTCGATTTTTATTTTTCATTACACATTTAAGTTGTCATTATTATATATATATGTATTTTTTTTCGGTAATGTTCAAATACATTTCATTCTTGTCTAGTCAATAAATTATAGATTTATGTATCGAAATCACAACTCAAATTGTTTTCCATAGCAACAGCTACGGTATACAACTACAGTACTACGATTTCCGACATTTCTGACAACCGTTGTCATTTACTACGAACATTGTCCGAACCCACCATTTGAGTTCTTGAACAAAATTTGACCCAAGGTGCCTCCACCTGTCGTTAAAGGCGGCCATGTGAATCGTCTAACCTCTTTACCGATCCCAAATTAATAGTACATTATTAATTGAATGAAAAAAGCTGGAAGAAAAAATTAAATTTATGATACTCTACAAGCACCAGAGAAAATGAGAATTTGCGAGACAGTAGGAATTTATGAGAGAATGAGACTAAATGAGAGAATGAGACTAAACGAGAGAATGAGACTAAAGGAAAGAATGAAACAAAACGAGAGAATGAGACTAAACGAAAGAATGAAATTAAACGAGAGCATGAGACTAAACGAGAGAATGAGACTAAACGAGAGAATGAGACTAAACGAAAGAATGAAACTAAACGAGAGAATGAGACTAAACGAAAGAATGACATTAAATGAAAGAATGAGACTAAACGAGAGAAAGATAACATCCGAGAGAATGAAAATTTGCAAAGACCGAAATTTACTAGAAAATGCGGAAAGGCAAATTGACAGTAACGTTACGGAAAAGCAAATTCAAAATAACATTGCAGAAAAGCCGATTGAAAATAACATACTAGAAAAGCAAATTGAAAGTAACATAGCAGAAAAGCCGATTGAAAATAACATACCAGAAAAGCAAATTGAAAATAACACACCAAAAAAGCAAATTGAAAATATCACACCAAAAAAGCAAATTGTAAATAACATACCAGAGAAGCAAATTGAAAATAACGTTCAAAGGAAACACCTACGAATAGCAACCTGGAACATACGATCATGGAACCCGAGGGAACAAGAAATTATATCAGAATTAGACCGCCAAAACATCGACATTTGTGCGATTTCCGAGACGAAGAAGAAGGGCCAAGGAGTCGTTACTTACGAGAAATACATTTTGATTTACAGCGGAGTCAACGAACCAATTCGCGCTAAAGCCGGCGTCGGTTTTCTTATTAACAGAAAGCTCGAGATTAAGATCAAAGACATTAAACACATAACCGAAAGGATACTCAGAATTTCCATAAAGCTACCCAACGCTAAAGTGTTATTTATGTTTAGCGTTTACGCGCCGGAAGACTGCAAACTTTTAGCGATAAAAAAGCAGTTTTACGATGTACTACAGGAGGAATTGATAGCTGTAAATAATGAAAACCCCATCATTCTATTAGGTGACGTTAATGCAAGAATAGGAAACGATGTTGTTCCAGGGATTAAACAACAATTTAATGAGAACATTTGCAATAATAACGGGGGCATGTTCACACAGTTTTGCGTAAACAATAACCTCAGAATTAACAACACTTTCTTCGATCATACTATGCGATACAAATACACATGGCAAAATACTAGAGGGCAGAAATCTGTCATCGATTACATAGTTACGAATATTCATATTCATCCATCTCGGATACTAGATGTTAGGACTCTTAATTCGTCAGCTGCCACTAGTGATCACAGTTTACTGTTGGGTAAAATTCAGATATTGTAATAAAAGATAATAAATTCTAAAAAATTAGAGTCTTTGTTATCTTTGCAGATTTCTATGACTGAATATGTAGAATTTACGAATAAATTCATTAGTGTATCAGATTGCTACTTATACATGTAATACACATGTGTATAGTGGGTTGCCTAAGTGGTTACAAACTTTTAAGAATATTTACAAACGTACATTGAATTTTATGCATAAAAATTTATATAATCTGTATACCAAACAAATTGTTATCATATGGGAAGAAAAAACATGGTATCATATGTTTCATTGTGTATTATTATTATCATTATAACGAATTGCTACAAACATTCGATTTCGACATTTTCTAAATTTGACGTATCGACATTGCTCTGAAGGCATGATATTTAATGTAAGGACATATGAAAGTTGAATGCAAGCTCGTAAAGAATCGAGATTTTTTTAAAACCTATTTAAACAAGGATAAAACTATTTTTTATTAGAATTAAGACCTAAGGCTTCATCGAAAGTGCAATCGCCTTTTATGCAACCGTTACAAGAAGCAGAAGACGAAGATATAACCTCTGAGAGAAGTACGGATGTAACCCCATCACGAACAGAAGAAACAGAATCTGTTTCAAGTAGGGATGATGTACCACTAGCTAAAGATGTTTCTAGAGAACCCTCTCAACAGTCCAGACAAATTGGTTTAGGTGTAAAAGATACGAGAAGAACCTCGTTAGATCAAAGATCGAAGACTTCCAAAGCTTCTTTAAGCAGTCAGGCAAAAGATTACGACGGAGAAATACCACAGGCTGGTAGTAGACGGGGTTCAAGAACGGAAGATACTCGACAACGGAAATATCCTGCCGATACTGAAAAAACAGAATCATGTAGATGTTGGAAAGCAGAGAAAGAACAAATGCCCAAAGGTCCAAGTGCAAGTTCGGTTCGGAGCACTCAATTACGAGATGCAAAAGAAGCTCCTCGAGAATCTCGCAGGTATTCCGTTGATAAAAAAGGAGATAAAAAGCGAAGACCTTCTAAAGGAGAAGAAATTGATAGTAGAGGAGATGATCGTAGAAGACGTTTAAGGAAAGGTGACGAAACTGCTAAACAACCCTCGTCTTATGTTGATATTGAGGGTAGAACAATCTATTCAGGTATTCAGTTCCTATTTCTATCATTTTTTTATTGGAGGTATCATTTTTCCTTGATCCTTAAATCCATTTTTCCTTGAACCTCAAATCCATTTTTCCTTGATCCTTAAATCCATTTGTCCTTGATCCTTAAATTCATTTTTCCTTGATCCTTAAATCTATTTTTCCTGTTAAGAATCTGAAGAACAATATAAAACGGAAGATGAAGCGGAAGAACCTTATTATGGGGAGATAATCACTAGTGCTGATGATCCTAGGTTGCAAAAAATTAGAGAATCTATAAAAGATCGCCTCAAGTATGGTAAGATTTATTACTTTTCAAGATATTATGAATAGTATGAGTTATAATAGCATAAGTTGTAATAGTATGAGTGTGAATACTCGGCGATGGCAACAAAGACAACAATACTAACGGATTTTATTCCCTGGCAAACTGCATAGAACTACAGATTATAAACGGTGGAATTAACGTCATTTCCTTTCCAGACCAGAAAAGTAAACAACATTATATCGACTCACAGAAACCAATTCCTGATTTGAGACGAGGATCAGGAACCGATTCTTATCGGAAAGGATCAAAACTCTCGACAAGAGAAGAAGAAGAAAGAAAGTCCATGCCGACGACTCGCAGAGTCTCCGTTGATCACAGAGAACCTCAGAGGCACGAATGGAGTCATGAGACGGTTTCCGATGAACAATTAAAAGGTATTCGACAGAGTATTAAGAAAAACTCATCAGAGAGTTTTAAGAAAAACTCATCAGAGAGTTTTAAGAAAAACTCATCAGAGAATTTTCTTAAATATCCCAAATTTTTGTTAAATGACCTAAAGGCATCACCTTAACTTTTAGACCGAGAAGATGATGCCAGACGTAGATTCGACAGTGATGAAGAACGTGGAAGTGATTCCGAAGCCGACAAAATAAAGGAATATCTACAACAAAAACAATTAGCTGATGACTCAAAACAGCCTTCGCAACAAATCTCACGAAGACCATCACAAGATTATGATCGTGATTCTAGAAGGCCTTCTCAAATTAGTTCTAGAAGAACATCTAAAGATTATAGTTCTCAAGGGCTAGATTCCAGAAGGGATTCTCAAATGAGTTCTGGAAAACCTACGCAAATAGATTCAAAAAGACCTTCGCAAATAAGTTCGAGGAGACCTTCGCAAGAAAGTCCAAAAAGGCCTTCTCAAGGAAGTCCTAAGAGAGCTTCTGAAGTGAGTCCAAAAAGGCCTTCACAAGTGAGTTTAAAAAGGCCTTCGGGAATAAGCTCTAAGAGGCCTTCGGAAACAGGATCAAAGTGGCCTTCGGAAATAGGTTCAAAGCGGCCTTCGGAAATAGGCTCAAAGAGACCTTCGGAAATAAGCTCAAAGAGACCCTCAGAAATAGGATCAAGAAGACCTTCAGAAATATCCTCCAAGAGGCCTTCACAGATGTCTACAAAAAGGACATCTCAGCAAGAAAGAGACGAAGGCCGAGAAGTGAAGGAATTGGGAGAATTTTCAGATCGAGAAGCGATGGATGATTACAAAGAAAGCATTACACGTGAAGACAAAAAAGAGGGGACAACTCGTGACGATAGATATGATGGTAATTGTTTAGCAATATTTATAGATTATTACTCCCTCTGTCCAGAAATAAGTATCTGATTTTGATTTTTTTTCCTTTACAGAAATAAGTATAAGATTTGTTTTAAAAAAAACTGTTCAGGGTTTGACGAACGTTTCTTTTCTTACGTAAGTTCACATCTGCTACTTCTCCTCAGCTAATGATTTTTGTGTTTGGTACTAAATTCGGTTTATAGTTTTCACAGAAATATCTCCCACTTTTTTCTTAAACCGAAGCTTTATATTTATCATGTCTTGAAAATTCTTGCTTTTTGATCAAAAACTTATATTTAAAAAAAAATTCAAAACTTAGATTAATATTTTTTAAATATTTTTAGATACTGTCAAAAACTTAACCGATCAAAAGTATTTTCCACTTATTAGTGTTTTTTAAATGACAGTCAACTTTCAAAAGCAAACCAGCCTTTTTTTAAATTTTTAAAAAAATAAAAATTTAATACTTATTTTTGGACGGCGGGATATTTTATTTATTTAGTAGAGAGCAATGCCTCACTATTATAGGTATGATAGTGATAGCATTGAATATATATACAATGGTGATAGGTATTTTAATTTCGAACGTGATATTCATAACCTCCATCTTGTAATTATTTCTTTCAATAAATTATTGCGGATTCATTTCTAAATAATTGAGATGTTTACTACATAGTTTGTAATAGTTTTCATAGACAATAATTTAAGTCAACACAGCACAGAAGATAAATATTACACACATCTTATCACAAAGCTATTTGTTAAAATATTGTTCCATTTCCATTTTTCTCCTTAAATTATTAAAATTTTCACAAGATAAGGTAATTTTCTACAAAATATTATACCTGTTGTGCCAATAGTTATTTTATATTACATTATATTATAACAATATGACATAATTATTAATATTTAAATATTAACACCTTAAACATTTCTGTAGAAAATTACGTTGTTTGTGAAAATTTTATTATCACACATTTAAATCATTTAGACCTGATTCCTCGGTGATTTATTGAAAGAAATCTTTTAATTTCGTGTAAGTGATGTTCCTTGTATTTTCATTAAGCTCGTAAGCACAAAAATATTCGAAACTTCAGAATGCGATACAGAACACCTGAAAGAGACGAACCGAAAATTGGGGATGGGAAAGAAAATTATTTGGTTCATCCAGACAATGAGCTAAACGTAATTGATCATTCTATGCCACAAAAATCATTGTATGGTATGAAGTCATTGTATGGTATGAAGTCATTGTATGATACGAAGCCATTGTATGGTACGAAGCCATTGTATGATACGAAGCCATTGTATGATACGAAACCATTATATGAAACGAAACCATTGTATGAAACAATACCATTGTATGGCACGAAGCCATTGTATGATACGAAACCATTGTATGATACGAAGCCATTGTATGAACCTATGAAATTGTATGCCCCGAAACGATTGTATGATACAATGCCATTGTATGGCATGAAGCCATTATATGATACGAAGCCATTATTTGACACGAAGCCTTTATATGATACGAAGCCTTTATATGATACGAAGCCTTTATATGATACGAAGCCTTTATATGATAGGAAGCCTTTATATTGTATGAAGTCATGTAATGAAAGAAAGTCATTGCATATTACAAAGTCATTATATGGTACAAAGTCATCATACGGTACAAAGTCATCATACGGTACAAAGTCATCATATGGTACAAAGTCATCATATGGTACAAAGTCATCATATGGTACAAAGTCATTCAATGGTACGGAATTGCCTTCTTATTTTAAATCCAAAGAAACGTCAAATGATGAAGCTAATGAACGGAAACAATTATCAGATGACGAATGTAGAGAATCAAAACGATTAGTAAACGAATCGAAGGAGGTTAACAACCTCTTCAAGGGATCCATAGTTATAAATAACAGTGAATATAAAATTTGGAAAGAGATTAACTGGAAACGACAAGGTAAGCCTTATTGTACTTATAAAAGAAGATATCCCGATAAGTGGATTATAGAATGGCCAAACAAAGGTACAGTAATTTACATTTGGAAACAGGAGCAAAAGAGACCTAATTTTGTACTCAAAGGGCCAGAATCTTGGTTTGTCGAGTATCCAAATAAAAAGAAGGAAGTGTACGATGTTTGGAGTTTACATCTTGGGAATAACGAACATCAAACTTGGGTAGTGGAAGGTCCTTGTAATGAAAGAAAGGAGTATAAAATTTGGTTGCCGTTGTATAGAAATCGGGAAGAAATCATCATTTTTCTGTTGATTAAATTTTTGGCTTTAAATATTAGCAAGCCGACGGAAAGGTTGAGAAAATGGGTTGTCGAAGATTTGAATAACGGGAGGAGTACATTGGAAATTTGGAAAAGTTTAGAAGAAGATTGTCATGAAGATTATGATTATCAAGATTATGATTATCAAAAAGATTATGATTATCAAAAAGATTATAATTATCAAAAAGATTATGATTATCAAAAAGATTATAATTATCAAAAAGATTATGATTATCAAAAAGATTATAATTATCAAAAAGATTATGATTATCAAAAAGATTATGATTATCAAAAAGATTATGATTATCAAAAAGATTATGATTATCAAAAAGATTATAATTATCAAAAAGATTATGATTATGTAGAAGAAGAGTCAAAGATGAAGAAGAAAACAATGAAGAGGAAAAATTTAAGGTCTCCAGAGAGGTGGATATTGAAGTATCCGAAAAAAGGACAAGAAGTTTACTACATATGGAAGCCAAAGGTTTGTCCAGATAATTCTCAAGAACCAGAGAAGTGGCAAGTGCTTTGTCCAAATAAAGAGAAAAAAAATTACATCATTTGGCGATTGCTTATGTGTGACAAAGAGAGAGGCCCAGAAACATGGATATTGGTTTGCCCTAATAAAGGAAAACAACGGTACATGGTTTCGAAGCCATTTTGCGAAAACAAAGATAAATTAAATTTTGAAGAGGTGGCCGTGTTTATGATTCTTCATTGCAGGGGATTTCCTGTCTTTTGTAAAAATAAGGAATGGATCGTGGAATATTTGAACAGAGGAGGAAAGGTGCAAAAAGTGTGGAAACCAAAAAATTCTATGGATATGAGTTCTGAGCGAGGCGAAGATCGAGAAACGGGTGAGAATGAAGGAACTAGTGAGAACGAAGGAACGAGTGAGAATGAAGAAATGAGCAAGGATGAAGGAATGAGCGAGAATGAAGAAATGAGCGAGGATGAAGGAATGAGCGAGAATGAAGAAATGAGCGAGAATGAAGGAATGAGCGAGAATGAAGGAATGAGCGAGAATAAAGAAACGAGTGAGAATGAAGAAACGGGCGAGGTTGAAGGAACTAGCAATAATGATGGAAAGGGCGAGATTGAAGGAAGTTATGAAATTTCAAGTTCTGAAGAAGGAACTATTAGTTCTGAAGAAAGGAAAGATATATCCAGTAATAAAGAAGAATCCTTTGAAGAGGAAGAGGGCGGTGAAAGGGATAAGGGAGACAAAGGGGATAAGGGAGACAAAGGCAATAACGGAGACAAAGGGGATAAGGGAGACAAAGGCAATAAGGGAGACAAAAGCAATAAGGGAGACAAAGGGGATAAAGGAGATAAAGGCGATAAGGGAGACAAAGGCAATAAGGGAGACAAAGGGGATAAGGGAGACAAAGGCGATAAGGGAGACAAAGGGGTTAAGGGAGACAAAGGGGATAAGGGAGACAAAGGCGATAAGGGAGACAAAGGCGATAAAGGAGACAAAGGGGATAAGGGAGACAAAGGGGATAAGGGAGACAAAGGGGATAAGGGAGACAAAGGAGAAGAGGGTAAAGAAAGTGATGAAGAAGGAAAAGGGGAAGAAGGAGAAAAGGGTGAAAAGAAACCAACAGAGGGAGGGGATGGTTCAAATGAAAGTAAACCAAAAAAGGGTATGCTAGACACAAGAAATTTATTTCTGTGTTTGTCTTCACAAAAATATAGATATTAATTTCTCTTTTCTTTTTTTTTCATAGATACCCAGAATAAAGGGTCCCAAACTATTAAGCCCGTCTCCAGCTCAAGTAGTTCCAGTGCACCATCTTCGTCGAGTTCATCAAGCGAAGAAGTTTGTCGTTGCTGCAAAAGGCAAAAGTTTTCAGATACATTCCGACGATCGGAAACGTTGGACTTTCGACCGCAGGAAATGCGAACGGCGACTTACTTTTGTCCTCCTTGTACGGCTTATTACCGTAATAATCCTTTTTGCTATAGCCCGAACAATGTTTGCAATTGCTACACGATGGTTCGTACTCAAGAGATTAGCGAAATTAGAAATGCTGTCGATCAACTCGATCGACTGTATCAGGAGGATTTGAGATGTACTTGCAGGTAAAGCATTTCCTGGATAAATTATTTCTTAGATAAAGTATTTATTAAATAAAGTACTTATTAGATGAAGTATTTCTTAGGTTGAGTATTTCTTAGGTTGAGTATTTCTTAGATAAAGTTTTTCTTAGATAAACTTTTTCTTAGATAAAGTTTTTCTTAGATAAAGTTTTTCTTAGATAAAGTATTTCTTAGATAAGGTTTTTCTTAGATAAAGTTTTCCTTAGATAAAGTTTTTCTTATATAAAGTTTTTCTTAGATAAAGTTTTTCTTAGATAAAGTATTTCTAAGGTAAAATATTTCTTCTGCAATATTGAAGTGTACATTGTCGGATTCCAGAGATAAAAGGAAGGCTTGTTCCTGCAAGTCGAAGAGTAAACATCACCGAAAAGGAGTGGCTTACATGTTGACGTTCGAGGAAACGTCAACCCCGAATGATTTCGAGAAAAAGAAAAAACCAAAAGAGTTAGAGGAAGTCACAGTGAAAATTCCGTTACCTCCACACAAGGGAAAGCATAAACACGTGCACTCGCGCCGAAAGCATCGGAAAGAGAGCGAGTATTCGGATGAAAGTCGTCCTCGGAAGTCGAAGCAAAAGGGACGTGACGAAAACAATTTTAGTGAAAGGAGTTTTAGCAAAAAAAATTATGACGAAGAAAGTTATGATAAAGAGAATTATGACGATGAATCTGGGGATAACGATAGTGCCACTAGGAAATCTGAGGTTAAAAGCAGAAATGGTAAAAGGAAACCGAACCTGCAGGTAGGATTCCTTAAGGGCAATTGTGTTTTGTCTATTGCTGTATTCATTTTAGGATTATTTATTTTCTAACAGGCCTGATTTTTGGGAAGCCGCCGAGGAAAGGAGGAAAACCATGATAGAGTTGGCGTATATGCGAGAACAGAGAAACGACAAGTTTAAACAGTTGTTGGCTTTGACCAAGGGTCTTCCGGCTCTTAACAACAATGATAGTGAGTAGTAATGTTTTTTTAAATTAATTGTTTTATCATTATTTTATTATTGTTTTATCATTATTATTGTTTTATCATTATTATTGTTTTATCATTATTTTATTACTGTTTTGTCATTATTTATTTATCATTATTTTATTATTGTTTTGTCATTATTTATTTATCATTATTTTATTATTATTATAATTTTAATTTTTATTATTTTACATTGAAAACCAAATTTCTGACGGTTGTTGTTTTTTGTTTTTTTCAATTTTTTTTAGAACCTAAAAGAATGTTTAGCCCCAGAGAAATGAAACGAATGACGGCAAAAAAGTACAAAAAATTACCTGAGGTCCAGCAAAGGTTGCTAGACAACAAAAAGAGGCAAATTAAAAAAGCCAACCGTATGCTGGCCGACATTTTTAACCAGGTAAAGTCATTTTTTTTATTCATTTATTAAAAGTGCAATTTATTTGTGATTGTTTGCAAAGTGTTACAATTTATAATTGTGAATTTTTACGATTTTAATTGTGAATTTTTACGATTTGTAATTGTGAATTTTTACGATTTGTAATTTAGAATTTTTACGATTTGTAATTGTGAATTTTTACGATTTGTAATTGTGAATTTTTACAATTTGTAATTGTGAATTTTTACGATTTGTAATTGTGAATTTTTACGATTTGTAATTGTGAATTTTGTCCCTCAGAGACTGCGTGACCAAGTTTTGAAGGGAAACCTCGATCTGCCCGTGGATGCTAGTGTCATCAAGTTGGTATAAATTTCAGTGTTGTCACGTATTGTTCCGGTATGTACTAAATTGTAATTTCTCGTTGTTTATTATGTTTATAATCTTACATCTAGATAAATTATTTTGGTCAGTCTGCAAGTTTATATTTCCTTTCCTATAGTGGGTAAATAACAACAATGTACGTGTTTATTTGAATAATTTTTATTATATAATATACACTAATTGTTAGTTAATGACTATGATAAATCATATTTACATTATAATATGCTATTAATATAATATATTACATATAATAATATATTACTTATAATAATATATTACTTTTAATAATATATTACATAATTATAATAATATATTACATAATTATAATATATTACATATACATGTTAGTGGTAAAAACGATATTTTCACCATTTTTGGATATGAGGCTGTTTCGCCGGTTGCCTATGCGTAAGTCAAATTTGTTTCGCTGGTTGCCTATGTTAAAGTCAAATAGTTGAATTCTCACCTAGTGATTAATACAAAAGTTTGTTAATACCAAAGATTAATACTTTTTAAATTAATTAATATTGTTAAAGGGAATGAATGTTTTAAGTTAATTTTTTAAGTCAATTAACATGCTTTAAACGAATTCATATTTTATTTTAAAAAAATGGTGTTTATGCAGTGGATGATGACCTTTGCAAGGTGTGTCGGTGATTATCCGTTCCCATTGATAAGCACTTGAGCAGCAGGAGGTCAAATGTACTCCTGCGGCACTAGTACTTAGTAACAGGGCAGAAAAATTGTTGGGATTTGGCCTGGAAAACAATAAAACGTTAGCTTTAAATAATTATAGTAAATACACTCTATAGATAATGCATTTAGGAATCACAAAGTCTTTTTAGGCATGTTGAACCTGTAGATATGTTGAAGTTTTAAATATGTTGAAGTTTTAAATATGTCGAAGTTTTAAATATGTCAAAGTTTCAAATATGTCGAAGTTTTAAATATGTCGAAGTTTCAAATATGTCGATGCTTTAGATATGTTAAAGATGTAGATATGTTGAAGATGTAGATATGTTGAAGATGTAGATATGTTAAAGATGTAGATATGTTGAAGATGTAGATATGTTAAAGATGTAATGTTGAAGTTTTAGATATATTGAAGTTTCAAATATGTATCAATTTTAGATAATTTGTGCCCGTTAACACAGCGCGGATTAAAAACTCGCACCTATGCTTCACAGTTGCCCCCCTCACTGTGCGTTTATTTGACAGTGGGTTAATTGATTCGACCCTTTGTAAATTAGCTCTGTCTGCCGGTTTTTAATTGGGAATAGTTTACAACTCGACAGTGGCGACTGGACAACGCATACGCGGTCACATGCTACACAGCGTCCATTCAATTTTATTTTATTCTAATTTGCGTATTATGAGAAGTCATGAATCATTATCACGAATTACATCGTGTGAATCACTCGTTTAAAGCCGTTCAAAAGCCACCCTCTGATTTTAATGGGCGCACATGGCGCCCCTATTTTCGGGGCATTTAAATTACCCTCATGTTCGCGTAAGTTGGCTTCTTTATGTACGTTAAGTTTCCTGTTATGTACGAGCGCGTTCATCGTTTTAGTTTAAACTACATACATACATAACATATATTATTATTACTTATTATTTGTTGTTACATAACAAGCGAAAAATTTGAAAACGTATATGTATTGAAAACCGTTAGTTTGAAATCATTAGTTCGAAATCGTGGAGTTTGAAATCATTAGTTTGAAATCGTGGAGTTTGAAATAATTAGTTCGAAATCGTTTAGTTTGAAATCATTAGTTCGAAATCGTTTAATTTGAAATCATTAGTTCGAAATCGTTTAGTTTGAAATCATTAGTTTGAAATCATTAGTTTAAAATCATTAGTTTGAAACCATTAGTACTAAATTGTTTAGTACGAAATCGTGTAGTTTGAAATCATTAGTTTGAAGTCATTAGTTTGAAATCATTACTTTGAAATAATTACTTTGAAATCATCACTTTGAAACCATTACTTTGAAATCA
The DNA here is from genome assembly GCA_033557875.1 of Quadriops clusia. Lineage (NCBI taxonomy): Eukaryota > Metazoa > Arthropoda > Insecta > Coleoptera > Hydrophilidae > Quadriops > Quadriops clusia. The sequence goes on from JAWQRP010000233.1 coordinate 23,484, forward strand.
ATTAATTCGAAATAGTTAATTTCAAGATATAAATTTTAAAACCGAAATTTTGAAAAGGTAGAAACGAAAAATTTGAAACTTACCAAGCCGGATAAAAAATGAGCTCGTGGCGGAAATACTCCGTTTTTTTAAATTTTGAGTAAATTGCGTCTGACGATGGAAATGCGACGACTGATTCTTGGAGCAAAGACGACTTCAGAGGTCAGCGTTATCGTTCCGGGGCCCGGGTCACCGATAAGTCTCAACATAGACAAACCGAATCGATCTATTTTTGAACCACTTCATTCATGGACCTCAACAATATAATTCAAATTTTTAGCGGCGAACTTATTTTAGTACGATCGCATATGTACGATCACATATGTACGATCACATATGTACGATCACATATGTACGATCACATATGTACGATCACATAGGTACGATCACATGTGTACGATCACATATATGTGGTGCGATCATCTCAACCCGCTGAAATACTTACGAGGTTCTCTGAAAAGAGAACTTTTTTCGAAGGCGATTAAACCTTGTGAGGCAGCAGCGAACACCACAAACGCACATGACGCAAACAACGCAACTGACTGAACCTTAATGAAGCTCAATTGACTTTATATGTGAAACCCACATCCTAATATTAATTTAACTTAAATTAAGAGATTATTTCCTTTGTATACGTTATTATTCTATTGTAGCCTCCATTGGTGTGTGTTTCTCTGTGATGTGCTTGCCACTCACTCCCTGATGCCCGAATGCCATTTCTGTTATTCATGCACAGAAATTAGACTTTTATATGAGATACAGGGTGCCCTCCTATGTGTCCTAGCACATGTAATATTGAATAAACGTTATATATGGTCAAACGGGAACATATTGTTTACAAGAGTAAATGCATTTTTATGCATATTATAGGTATAGTGCATATTATTATTACTACTACTATTATTATTATGTGAAATGTGAAAAAAATCACAAATAGAGGTTTAATCTCTAAACTGAATATTAATCAGTTAGGTAATTCAAAGCAATTTTTTATAATACATAATCAATTACAATTTATCTACTATTATCGCAAATTATAATTTATACTTATTTGATAATCATTACTTTGATCAAAATTTAAATAGCGCGCCAACTCACTTTCTCATTTTTAAGTACATACTTTGTGCATAATGTAATGCGAGATCGAAGGCTACTTTGAAATTCTGGTCGTCACCATGGCAACGCAACAAACAAATTCGCAACTGTCAAGATATTTGTTGCAGTTACGATAATTGTTGCAAATAATAGTGCCAATTATTGAATTCTCTTTCACGAAAGGCTAAATATCTAGTAGCTCCAGTTGCCCAAATTGATCTGAAGTCTTTATCAAGAGGATCTTAGAAGAAAATCTTACACGAGATGACCTATCTTGATTTGCTGAATGACCCTTTGGAAAGATTAACGCCTTCTAAAGATTAACGCCATCGAAAGAAAGCATACAAGAAATAATAAGGTAAGGTCTTCATTCTTATTCTGTTTTTATTTTGCATTATTTAGGTATTTATAAGAAGCTGAGCTGTTACAAAGGACAACAAAGCGTCAAGTGGCCTTAGCTACATATCGCTTTAACTTTGGCGGCAATTTCATTTCATTTGAATTCGTCCAATTACACGCGCGACTGATACGTATGCGATCACGTGACGCAATCCATCGCCTGTGATAGGCCCTTGTTAAGGCATAATTGTGACGTCGCGTACCAGTTGCCATCTGCTGTCATTATGACATGTCTGTCTTTAAATTTGGTAAGTTAGTAATTACAAATAAGGTCTTTCAAACTGTTGTTTATAATAACTGAGTATATTCATTTTAATTCATTAACACATTGCTTCATAAACCTAATAATAAACATATGCAAGAAATTGTTAAAAAAAATTCATTTGGTGCAAACTTTCAGACTCACGCTGTATAATCGCAAACACGTGTATCCTATATCAGTGAGTATAGGAGTAAACTCCTATACTCACTGCCTATATTCAACGACCGTATAAATATTGTACTCGTATCACATATTACACCACTCGTGTGTGCTGTAATAATCTCTCGTCTACGCAAGTAACAATTCGGCTATATAATGCAGTAAACGGAGCAAATCTCATATACAAGGTGTCTTTTCACACTAAAATTATAAAGCTCGATAAACTTAACTCTTTTACGGTAAAATACTTATTATAAATCTATATGGTATTAATAATTGAAATAATATATGTTATATATCTGCACGCGTCCTTCATATCTAACATCTTACACAAACTTTAAATAATATTACCAATGGTATTACCACATACGTATATAAGTATTACATATTATCAGTCACTGATATAATGTACTATCACAGTAGTATTAAACATGTAATGGCTATTATTTGTGGCATTATATAATAAAGTGAGTACACTAAAGTGCACACGTGCAAAACAACGGGCACTTGTACATGAAACTCTCCGGTTTTAAATCGTCCTGATTATCCTATAAGCGAAGTGTAACAAGTCATTCAAGTGTATCTGCATCCAGCGGGGCTTATTTATTTCATTCATGCGACTCGGCTCGGTCAATTGGTAAATTAAATAACATTAACTCGATTATCCGAGGATGAACGCTGCTGCAGCAGCGAGGGAAAAAGGGCCGAAGAAAAGAGATCCAGAAAACGTGCGCTCGAATGCGGGATATTCATTTTCAAACAATAAACGGCGGCGACAGGAAGCGCGTTAAAAAGGAAACGGTATTTAAAAGACTGAAATCTGACGATCGCACCGAATTAATTTTACTGCTCTTCATTAAATTTATACTCGTGATTCAATTTATTCCTGGATTACACTATGAATATATGTATATTCTTGGACGTATATAATTATAAATATTTGTATTATCTTGAGTTTATAGTCCTTAGTTTAAAAAATTAAATATATTATTTTTAACGCGTTTCACGGTTTGACCGCTTCATCAGAAGAAATATTTGTCTAACAAATGAAAAATAAAACATAATGATCTTCAGGTGCTAACTACAAAAACATGGGTTATTAAATACATGTAGAAATAAAATATTACTTATTGCTACTTACAATATTAATTATATATGAAAAATATTTAAAATGTCATATGTAATTAAATTATTGATGTAAATAACGGAGTGTACTCAATTAGCAATTGTTCGTTTAAACAGTGGATATGTTGTTTTTTAAAACGATGAATTTCCATTGCTTCTAATAAACTGAGTTTAGCTCCTTTATTTTGGTTGTGAAGTAGTTCTGTTGTATTTTTATCAAATTTGTGTTTGCTGTCATTTGTGAAAAATTATAGCATTACATAACTTTCTTCTAATATCATCTTGATTTTCTTGATTTATATAATTAAGGGAAGGTTCAATAGCAGCAAGGATTTCATTTGTTGGTAGTTCATTAGGTCGATATGTAGAAGTATAATATATACAAATCAATTTTTAAATAAAATTAACAAACACACACACATGCGCACACACATACACACACTTTGATTAAAATTTTTCGTTATTGTCATTCCATTTATAGTAATATCACAGATATCTGTGGTAATATCATTGAATATAGAGTATATACTCGCGGTCAAACCGCGAAACGCGTTAGCAATAATATATTCAATTTTTTAAACTAAGGACTATAAACCCAAGATAATACAAATATTTATATTTAGGACTATACTATGTATATACACGTGAAAAATAATAGGCTCCCATGTACACATATATTTTTGTTTTGTTTTCATCTTGAACCTTTTTGATGATATTACTCGTTATTCTTGGGATTTCAAGTTCTGTGTAATGTTTATAATGTGTAATATTAATAATGTGTAATGTTTATGTGTAACATTATTTCATTTATTTCTTGACCAATCATTTTTACAAATCTTATATGTTTTTCCTGGGAAATTTCTTGGTCTGGATTTTTTTATAAAAAATTATTCAAAGTTTAAAAACATTTTTATTAATTGTTACGACGTTTCGTTGGTTGGTTTCCTCGCATCTTCAGGTAATTACCAATTTTTCTTTACAATTGTAAAAAAATTATTATCAAAGTATAAGAATTGGTATTACAGTTTTCAAACATTAAATTCAAATCGAACTTCAACTCTTCACATTTATATTTTAAATTTATATTTGAATTTAATATATTTGAAAACTGTAATACTGCTTTATCATTTAACATTATAAAGACAGATGGAGATCTGTACAACAAATGAAATAAAAATAATATGTATTAGTATACGGAATATGTATCACAAGGTAAAAATCGTTGTATAAGAAAACATAGAAAAAATTAAACGTACCAAACTTAAAGCAAAGAATTTGATTAAAATTTAGTTATGCACGAAACGAACTTCAACTATACAATTGAGAAAATTTTATTGTTAGTAATGTGTAAGGATATTTTTCTTTGTAATTAGTGTTTTTTATGAAGTATAAGTGCGGTGAGATGAGGAGGAGGAGAATATAAAATGAATACAAAATATAGTGGGAGAGATGAAAGTCAGGGGGAATGTAAGTAATTAAACAGATTTTGTTACTAAAATATAATAAAAGTATTTTAAAATGGTTAGTAATTCTTGTGTTTGTAGAATATTTAGGAGTTTCTCATATGATACAAAAATTAAATAGTTTGACAATAAAATTCTAAATAATTAAATATATAATAAAAATAAAGGAAAAAAAAAACAGAATAATAATAATAAAGTAAAGGAAAAAAAGAGAATAATAATAACAAAGTAAAGGAAAAGAAAAGAAAAATTTTTTTTAAATGTTACTAAATACTTGCTCCAATTCTTATGCTTTGATAATAATTTTTTTAGAATTGTAAAGAAAAATTGGTAATTACCTGACGATGAGAGGAAATCAACCCACGAAACGTTGTAACAATTAATAAAAAAGTTTTTAAACTTTGAATAATTTTTTATAAAAAATACCAGATCAAGAAATTTCCCAGGAAAAACATGTAAGGTTTATGTGTAACGTTGTTCAATTTAAATTAAAACAGCTTCATTTTTCTAATAAAATTTCCTCCACCATTCGATAACAACTAACTCGATTCCAATCACCACCTCAGTAATTAAATAGCAATTAAAACTTAAAATATCAAAGAGTCCTACTTAGAATGTTTAATTTCCTTCCATTATTTAATTCGTGTTTTATTTGGCCAAAAACAACCAGTGATTAGGAATATCTTTAAACTAAGTGAAGAAGTCTCATTAATAACAACAAAGAAAAATTCTCCGAATGCTTTATTTTCATACTATGAACCCTAATCAGTCTCATAAATGTCTTAATCAACACAATCATGGATTACATTAATCCTAATTCATTAGTCATAATTAAATTAATCATAATCATATACATCTTTATTACATTCATCATTATTATATTCATCTTAATTACATTAATCTTAATCCTAATATCACAAAAAAGTCGTTACTTCTCTTAAAAGTTATCTAAAAATTCAAAAAAAAAGTTAAACACATACTCCTATAAACCGTAATTGTTAACTCTTAAAGTGTTAACTCTGAAAGTGTTAACTCAGAAAGTGTTAACTCTGAAAGTATTAACTCTGAAAGTGTTAACTTTTAAACTGTTAACTTTCAAAGTGTTAACTCTTAAAGTACATATTTCGAAATCAGTAGCCCTAAACTTAAATACATCGAGAAAAATTAAGGATTCCCTGAGCTAATTGTACTCGCAAAGATGCCCACATCCGGTGGGGCACTGTCGGTTTTGACTGTACCATTCTCTCATGTGCGCCAAATGTCCGCCATGCGAGCAGCCTTGGCACCAGACGTACAGCCCCTTCACGACGTTGTGGCACACGCTGCAGAGGGCGTACTCGGACGAATGGCACCTGTCACAGAGCCACCCCGTCCTTTGGAGGAGTTTGTTGCATTGGCTGCAGTTTGTGTTGAATCTGGTTGAGTTTTGGTTTTGCTGGCTTATGCTCGGTATCCAGGATAATTTTATGAGCTGGAAATAAAATAATGTGATGAAATCATAAAATATCATTAAGATAAGAAAATTACCGAATTAAATAAAATATAGTGCGATAATAAAGAATATAAGCAAGGAAAATCTTTAATTTTAACCTAATTAAATAAAATGTTGCCGAGACAAAAAATCGTGTAAAAAAAAATGGTGTTTGATAAAAAATCGTGATTAATAAAAAATCGTGATTAATAAAAAATCGTGAGCAATAAAATATCATGATTAAGAAATAATCATGTTCGATAAAAGATTATGATCAATAAAAAAAGGTGTTTGATAAAAAATTATGATCACTAAAAAATCATGTTCGATAAAAAATCGTGATTAATAAAAAAACATATTTGATAAAAAATCACGGTCAATAAAAAATCAAGTTCGATAAAGAATCGTGATTAATAAAAAATTATGATTAATAAAAAACCGTGTTCCATAAGAAATTGTGTTTGATAAAATATCATGATCAATAAAAAATCATGTTCGATACAAATCAATAAAAAATCATGATTAATAAAAAATCATATTTGATAAAAAATCATGATCAATAAAAACTCAAGTTTGATACAGAATAGTGTTTAATAAAAAATCATAGTTAATAAAAAATTATGATCAATAAAAAATCATGGTTAATAAAAAATCGTGATCAATAAAAAATCGTGATTAATAAAACAATCGAATTTAATAAAAAATCATGAACAATAAAAAATCACAACCATTAAAAAAATCATACCAAATAAAAAAACTTGTTGAATAAAAATTTGTGTTAAATATTTTATGAACTGGAAATAAAATAATGCGATGAAATAATAAAATATTGTAATTGAAAAAAAAATCATATGAAATAAAATATCACCGAGTAATAAATAAAAAATCATGATCAGTAAAATATTGTATTAAATAAAAACTTGTGTTAAAAAAGTTCTATTAAATAAAACTAAATTGTAATAAATATAAAATTACATTAAATTACAAAACGCGTTAAATAAAAAATAGTGTTGAATAAAACCCATATCAAATAAAAAATCATGTGAAATAAATAAAAAAAAATTAAATAAAGAAATCATGTCAAACAAAAAACAGTATTGATGAAGAAATATTAAACAAATAGCCCTATTAAATAAAACTTCAAATAAAACAAAAAATTAAATAAAAAATCGTATCGCATAAAAAATCACATCCCATAAAAAATCACATCCCATAAAAAATCACATCACATAAAAAATCACATCCCATAAAAAATCACATCACATAAAAAATCACATCGCATGAAAAATCACATCCCATAAAAAATCACATCCCATAAAAAGTCACATCCCATAAAAAATCACATCCCATAAAAAATCACATCACATAAAAAATCATATCACATAAAAAATCACATGACATAAAAAATCATATCACATAAAAAATCATATCACATAAATATCGTATCAAATAAAGCACCAAATTAAACAAAATATCGCCAATTTAAGCAAAATACTTACTTCCGTCGCCACATCCCACAGCCGATACCTCCCTAACAATTCCAAATATCCGAGCATCCAATGTTCCTGGACGTGCAACTCTAGATGAGAAAGAAACTGCTTATGATCGGCCAACACCGTCAGAACAGTGCAAGCCGTTTGGACATCGCCCATGTCAGCATGAAACTTCAGCGTGTCTATGAGAATATCAGTCGGGTTCCAAACCTCCTTCTCCGGCAGTTTAGAAACGGTAAGAAATCCGGGATGTTGCTCCTCAACGATCAGCGGCTGAGGGTCCTCGTTTAGGTCGGGCGAGTTGTGATTGGGAAACTGGTCGAGGGGCGGCGAACGATCCAATATCTCGTGCCGAATGTTGAAGGCCTCGTTCGGCAGCGTGAAGTCTTGCTGTTGGTTCACGCTTCGAGCCACCGGCTTGTAATCGGTCAAGCTCAGGGCGTCTAGTTCAAAGTCCAAGTCGCTGTCACCGAACGAAAAGTCCCCTTTCGGAAGCCTCGACTTGAAGTTAGAGTAAGAAGCTAGAGGGTTGGGAAAGGGGCTACTGTGATCGACCGCGTCTTCCGTTTCCGTTTCCTCATCACCCCCGCTGTACTGAGCCGCTGGGGTTTCACCATCTGAGGAAATAAGGCACCAAATATAAATATGTAAAGATTAAGACTTTTCTCGGATTTTAGTCCTTTTTTATATTATTAATGAATATATGCTAAATGAAACGTCATGGTTTCAATTTAGAATTATGTATTTTTTTGTTAAATCCTCTGAGGAAACAGCATAAGCTGCGAAATGCGTAAGGAAAAATAAAGGATCATGATTTTTTTTGAAACCATGACGTTTCAGTTAGTATATATTCATTAATAATATAAAAAAGGATTAAAACCCAAGAAAAGTCTTAATCTTTAATTAAACAAGTCCAAGAAATAAATATACATGATAAATACAAATTTGAATTAGTCTTTGAACAAGATTTTAACAAGTTTTAATTAAGCATTAACCACTTAACATATAGATTTTTCAGAGATTGATAGTAAAAAATAATCGTATATTTTTGTAACACAAAATGAATGATTATAAATTAATAATCACAAAAGAACGTGTTTTGAAAATTGGGTCATTCTTTGCGAAAACAGCAAATTTTTGACTTTGGATTTTTTCTAACTTTCCATACCGATTCTACACAATAAATAATTACTATCTATGTATATTACAACTATTCACAACAGTGGTATAGCCATCTCCACCAATTTGATTAGTGATTTTAGTCTTTCACTGTTATTATTATTATCACTTAGAATAAAAGGTTTGTGTGAAAATCATGAGATGGCTCTGAAGATATATGTATCTATTATAGATAAAACACTAGATATAATGTCTAGTACAGATTTTCTTTTTAATTTGTCATATTAAGACCAATAATATCTCGCATTTAAAACTCACAAAGTAATCTTACCTCTAGATTTTTGTTCCGTTTCATTATCAGTATTCGTCAACGTCAGCCCATCGTCCCGGCTAACATTCGATACATAAGGATACTGATTGTATTCTTCCCCGTACATCGTTTTAATGACAAGCCAAAGAATCGAGACGTTATTTTTCCCGTACTGTTTAGCAACGGCGGCATTGTGATCACATATTTCGTGAAACGAACGGCCGGAGAGGATGTAATTCCTTGCGAGGAAATAAAAGCTGTCTTGGTCCCGTTTCAAAACTTTGTGGAACTGCTGCATGTTGCTAGTGGCTTGGTGAAAGTGTTCACTGGTTATGGAGGTTTTCCTGCAAAAGATATGATACATTTATTATTGGTTTAATGCTTCCTTGATATTGAATTTTAATAATAATCAACCCTTTAATAACAATAATCAACCCTTTAATAATAATAATAAACTTTATGTTCATATAAAGCTACGGGACGAACCGCATAAAATTTCTTCCAGAACCATTGTTTGGGATTGGCGTCTTGTAAGCGTAAATCACATCGCCTCCTTTATTCAGCGATATCCCTTGGGGATTCGCTTTGCTGGCCGGTCTGCTGGCATCTTTAAAGGCGTGTTGGAACAGAAAACAATCCTAAAAAATAAGCATTTTAACATTTCTTATTTTATATTTTTGTTTCAAATTTCTTATTTTATATTTCGTATTTAACATTTTATATATATATTTTATTTAACATTTTTATCAGCAGAAAACTTACTCTGCTCGTACTGAGAAAGACATGCGGATCTCCTCGCCACGCAACTCCACTGGCGATATCTTTGTGATTGTTAAAGGCCGCAAAGGGAATATATGGTCGCCGAATATCCCATATGTTAATGCTGCAATCGACGACAATCGAGCAACTCGCAATATGATACTTCCTCTGAGGTCGCCATTTCACGTGACCTATCGAAGCGATGGTGTGGATCGTGTATTCCAAACTAGGCTTTAGGGCCAAATCCCAAACCTAAAAATATTATTTTATGTTATAAATAGAACACAAAGATATCTATACACTGTCCCAAAAATAACCACAATGTATAAAAGAAAACTGAACAAATTATTAACAGAAAATAATCCTAAATCATACATTATTATCACATACTTTAATAGTTTTATCCCTGCTAGCAGTAGCCAGCCAGGTGACATCAGGATGCCAATCGCAAGCGAAAACGGGGCCACTATGTGCGGTAAACTGTTGAATACACTTTTCCGTCTTTCTGATATCCCAAATCTGGACGCTCCCGTTTTCCGAGACAGCTGCAAACGAATGCGGCATGTGAGGACTGAATTGAACATCACGAACGCTCTCCGTGTTGCTACAAAACATCAAAATAAAATTAATTTCATTAAAAAATAAAATAGAAAAAAAACAAATTCTAAAAATTATTCATTAATTTTTCGTTCCTTTTTATTTGTATATATTAGTATTAAATTCTAGGGAATGAGGAACTGAATGTAAAACTGCTTTTAATATTACAGCAAACTTTATTAGCTTGTTCACAATTTATGTGACAATAAAACGGAAAAGGACGTAAATGTAAATGAAAGTGAAATTCAAAAAAAAATTTAAACTATAAATCATTGTAATGTGTAGTATTTTGACTTGACTTTTATTAATTGTTTTAATTTATAATGTAAATAATGACAACTTCAGTTTTACTTTTTTTTTGTTTATGTTTACCGAAACGTTGAAAGCAGTTTTATAGTCAGTTCCACAATCCCAAGAATTTAAGATTAATATAAACAAAATAAAAAAGGAACAAGAAATCTATTAATAATTAAAACGAAATTAGTAAATAGAAAAATTACAGCAGTGAGTCATTACGATCTATTTACGATTTTTTTTTTTATTTATTACCTGTAAAAGATGGCGACGGCATTCTTACACCTTATGTCAAAGTACCGCATCGTTCCATCTTGAGACCCGGAAATAAGCCGGAAAGGTTCCGTGGCGTGAAAATTCACCTTGTTCACAGTCCTCTTATGCTCTTGGTAGTCTTGTTCTTGCATGGCTTTACCGGTTTTCGTGAGGTTCCACACGCAAACATGACCGTTTGTAGCTGCGGTGGCAAGGTAGTGGTCTGGAAGAAATTTATAATTTGCCAATTACATTTCAAAGAATCAATTGGAGTGAACCAAAAGTTCACTTGTTTTTTATATTGTTTCCATTGTTCCAATTTTTTAAATCGATGCGTTTATTTTATATGCAAGTACTAAAGGAGATATCGCGGGCTATTGGCGGATATTGGATGAGGTACTGTTACATCTGGGTTCCCTCATTCCGATGGATGCTAAGGTATTTCTGGCTAGGGACTTCAACGTGGACTTCATGGCTGATGATAGGGCGCAACTAACCACGCTGAATATTATGGAGTCATGGACTAAAGAGAAGAATTTTCACGCCTACGAGAGTTTCAAAACAAAGCAGAACCTGTCTGGACAATATTTTTACAAATACTGATATACTAGAGGCAA
>JAWQRP010000234.1:0-34939 GCA_033557875.1 Quadriops clusia
ATACATTTAAACTAAATTGCAGCCTATGGTAAGAGCATTTTCACTACATTTTATCGACACAGGTAAGATTGAAGCTTCGCGACTGAAATTGTTCCCTAGTTTATATTGCAGTAAGACTTGAAAAATTCGATTACGTTACTCACAAGTTAGTTGTTTATTTTTTCGGCCTCTTCTTATATACACATCACTATTTTCTTTGATTGAACAGGTGTTATTTTGATATTACGTTTTTTGGCGATTTTTTTAACTAACATACAGTCAACTATATAAATATTAAGAATGTATTTTTTTCACATGAAATTATTGAAATTCATTAACTTTTTTAAATTTCAATAATCAAAAGATTTTTAAGACATGTATACCATAATTGTTTTTATTAGAGCTATTTGTTATTGTTTAATATCCGGTCGAACAGATGTAAATATGTATACACAAGAAATGTGTTCCCAGAAGTTATTCGATAATTTGGAAAATAAATTTTATTGTATTAATAATAATAAGGCTTAACGAACAAAAATTGTTGACAAAAAAAACTATAAATAAATTTATTATTTTTTATTATTTTACATAATTTATGTATGCATTAATATAATATTATCGGCAGATCGCCATTTTTTTCGTAAGGTTTTTGGTCAAATTTTGGCTTAATAATGACTGGATTTCCTTAATAACTAAACATTAATTGTCTTTGAGGTTGTTGATTGTTTGTGGATTACTTTCATACTGATTATCTTACAAAAAGTCTCAAAGAAAGAAAATAGGGGCCTTAAATCGCACTAAAGAATGCTCTATGATTCAGTTTTAAGCTCATGGGTTAACAGGATTTTGTAGACATGGAAAGACCTATAGTATTTTTGGTTAAAATTCGTTGCAGAGAGCATCCTTGAATTATTTTCATTGGAAGGAGCACTACGATGACGTACTGATGATTTCACATCATTGACTGAGCTAAATTTTCGACATTTTGTAATAATATTGAGAATTCCGTTCTTACTCCGCACATGATCCTACCAAAAGATATTCGAAGCTTTCGACTTAACTTTATTTCCGTAAAATGTTTGTGCAATTTTAACATGTTCTTTGGTTGTGAATCTTTACGTTATTAAATTTCCCTGATCTGTAGATCACACGTGCGAACTAAAAAAATCTCCAAGTTCTGTTGTTGAGCAGTACGTATTGGGATACGCTATATGTATAATACATTCACATATTTAGAAGTAAAATACAGATCTAACATAATAACATGTAGTGTATAAAACAGGTATTTGAAAAACAATCAACTAAAAGTGAGTAATGCACGCAAATGTTTAGACTACTAGTTTAAAGTACGTGTGATATAATTTTTTGCCATCATCTAAGCGAGAGTACCGCGGTTCATCCGCACATCGTCTGCCCATCAACATCATATCAAAGCAACGCTTCAAATCAACGCCTTCAAATGCTGCTGCAGCTCCTTGCTCGGACGTTCGCACGGTGCCTAAATGCAGAGTCTGTGGGCGGAGCCTCTGAAACTGGTGCTAGCGATACTAGCATATGTTCCCAATACTAAACCACTTTGGTTCCCATAAGCCTCGATTTAGAGTCAGTGTATTCACTCATGCTGACAAATGATATGTTATATGTGGTATTAGGTACATACTATTTTTTTAAATATGCTATATATTTATGTTATTTTGAAAAAAATCACTTATTTTATTTTGACTTAACATTATGCTTTCTTTTCAATGTTGCAAGATCTTTTATTTTTTTAATAGTCGCAATAGTATAAAAATCAGCTTTTGCCCACATTTTAAACCAAATTAAGCTCATTAGTTTCATATGTTCTTTAAATATTCTTTGTAATATTTCTTGGTTATCTTAGGTATTTCATATCCTTAATATACTTGTGGAGACCTTTGGTCCAACTAAATTGTGATCACTACCTCAATCTGGTTCTTATGAATTAGAACATCTTGCACTCTGAATTTGATCCTATACACAGTAACTAAATAGTGTTAACATGTTGAATGCGGCTGCTGACTAAGTGTCGACAAATGCTTATTCTATCATGGCTAATTTAGACCCACAATGAACGTGTTAAAATTTCGTATCTCTTGTCCCTAATTGAATTTGTGAATGTCATTGTCACGAAACACACTATTAATTATTCCTAGATTGCGATATTTACATATTGTAAATGTGTGAATAAACATCGAGACTTGAAGAACAAACAGTGTGCAAACTTTGACGGGTTATAGATTATATTTTAAAAAATATTGTAAATAATAGTTCAGGTGTTTCCCTGCACATTTATAGTATCTCAATTTTATGTTAACACTCTTAATATTGTGCAGAAACTAATGTGATTGAAGATGAACCTAATCAAGTTGACGAAGAAGCACAAAAACCTGCCAAAGTCGAAATTAAGAAACCAAAATCTAAAAAGAGAAAGGAACATGAAGATGACGAATCACTGAGAGCAAGTATGTTGTGTAATTTATGTAGTGATCACAAAACTTAACCTTTTAATATTTCAGAAAAAAAGAAAACAGAACAGGAAGATGATAAAGACAATTCTGATTCTAATGAAGCAAAGCCACAAACAGGACGAACGGTGGGTTTAACAGATGTTTCCTTTGAATCCTTGAATGTAAGTGAGAAGACTATGAAAGCTATAAAAGACATGGGCTTTACAAAAATGACTGAAATTCAGGCTAAAAGTTTGCCTACGTTATTAGATTTTAAACCTGTCTTGGGAATTGCAAAAACCGGCTCTGGAAAAACGTTGGCGTTCTTAATCCAGGCTATCGAATACGTTTACAAATTGAAATATAAATCATACCAGGGTACAGGTGTTATTATTTTATCGCCCACTAGAGAGTTAGCCATGCAAACTTATGGTGTTTTAAGCGAGCTAATGAAGTATCATAATCATTCATACGGATTGATTATGGGCGGTGCAAATAAGAAGAAAGAGGCCGAGAAGCTTTTTAATGGTTTGTATTTTTTTTGATGTATGTATTTTTTGATGTGCGTATTTTGTTATTAAATTTCTTGATAATTGCATCGATACTTTCAGGTATTAATATATTGGTTGCTACACCGGGAAGACTTCTTGATCATATGAAAAATACAAAATATTTCAAATTTGATAAGACGCATTGCTTGATAATAGACGAAGCTGATCGAATATTAGACGCGGGTTTTGAAAAAGAAATGGTTGAATTAATCGGTCGTTTACCAAGTAAGTATTTCTCATAATGTAAATTTTAATAATTTGAATATATGCGAGGAATATGTACGTTAATAAGAATTTGAATAGCTTGTAGGATTAATGTATTATTCAGCGCTACAGAGAGTGATAAAACGCAGTATTTAAAGTCATTGCTGTTTAAACAGGAACCCTCTGTTATAAACGTCTCCGCAAACGAAGAAAAGGCTACTGTTTCTGGTTTAAAACAGGAAGCGGTATTTTGTTTATCTGAGGATCGCATGCAATATTTGTTTACAGTCATAAATGAGTTTAAGGACAAGAAGGTTATCGTTTTTTTCAATTCTTGCGCATCTGCTAAGTTTCATGCTGACGTTATAAATTGCTTTGATTATGGTGTTAAATGTATTCATGTAAGTATTCTGTGTGCAGATTCATCGTTGATTATTTAGTACGGAATGATTTGATTGAATTTTGTTTAATTTGTAATTTTTTTCAAGGGTAAACAAAAGCAAAATGTGCGTACTAGGACTTACTTCCAATTTTGTAATGCCGATAAAGGGATCCTTTTTTGCACGGATGTAGCTGCGAGAGGTTGGGATATTCCATGTGTAGACTGGATAGTGCAGTTCGAGCCGCCATCAAACTTTCAGGATTACATACACCGAGTTGGTAGGACTGCTCGAGGTGAAAAGGGAGCCGGCAACTCATTGTTGATTCTAAGAGAGGAGGAGAAACAGTTTTTGTACTATTTGCTAAAGGAGAACATTGAGGTGCCAATTCACGAAATATTATGGGAAAATTTTCCTTGCCGGACAAATTTTCGAGAAGAGGTTAATATCGTTATTGCTATTATTTTATAATATTAACGTATTATTATTTTTTTAACTCTGTGAGATATTTGTTTTAGTTGACGCATTTGGTGAGCAACAATTATAACTTACTTTATCATGCAAGGATTGCCTTTGATGGTTATTTAAAATCGTACAAGTCGTTGCCCTTGAAAGATGTATTTGATGTGGACAAATTGGATCAAAGTAAAGTTTGCCGATCATTTGGTTTATTAAAACCGACGTCGCAGTTGAAGAACAGTGTGAATGGCAGCAGTCAACAAAAAAATGTACATAATAGGAAATATCATCAGAATAAAAATGTAAATAATGATGAGCATTATCAAAAAGGGTATAAATTTAAAAATAAAGGTTAATTGTTATAGTAGTATATATTTATTTTCTTCTTTTGTAACCACATTGAATAAATAAGAGTACATATTTGTGCATATAGATTGTCGCCTTAAGAAATAGGTAATTCCAGGATGGTGCCTGCCTCAAGTCCTTACTTTATAGTAGTATTATTTACTAATAACATTGTCTTCAATGAATAAATTGTAAATTGCAGTAAATAAAAAAATATGTTTACTTTATTTGAAAAACTTAAAAACAATATCATATCCTGAAAAACTTTTAATTAATTCGAATAGTGAATAATGTGAAAATGCATCCGGTGAAGGGTTTGGAAATGAATTCTATCCCCTCCTTGGGGCCACCTACACCTTAAAATAGCGCGCATGAGCGTGACACGCAATCAGCTGGCCAAAATAAGATATGGCTGCTAGCAATCGGTCAGTGGTGATAAATACAATGTTATAATAAGACACAGAAAAATATCAATTATGTGATACTTAAAGTAAGGGAAAACAAACAACAATATTGCACAAAATAGTAGGTCATGCATTGGTAGTTCATCATCAGGTAAGTTCACTACGCCTTTCATTGTATGCTCTTCTCTTTTTTTCTCCCTGTTTATATTGCACTCCTAATGAGTTGCATGTGTTAGAAAAGGTCCTGGTTTATTTTTAAATGCCCCACATGTTCATAAATGAGCATATTAAATACTACAAGCCAGTAAAACCATTTAAAAGCTATTTTTGTCATGACTCTAGTAAATAGACTCTAATGAAGAGAGGATGAGCTTTTAGCAATTGTTTTGCCTATGACCCTTTTCAGGTCTCTTGCTTATTTATCTTCAACTTGCTACTTAGAACAACTCTTGTACTGGGCAAAATGGAAAGCATTAGATAACAAAGGTGTAAACACTAACATTTAGTTAAGATATGTAAAAGAAAAAATAAATTTGCACCAATTCAAAGTATCATTTGTATAAGATTGTAGATGTGTATAAAGAAAGTTATGTTTTTATGATCATAAAAATGTAATGATCCGTGTCTGTTTAAAGAATGTCACTGTTTAAGATACCCTCTCATATCATAAGAGTGTCCAGTGTCTTATTTATTGCCTCATTAGCAATGATTAGTAAACACTTTCAACTATAAAGACTTTATCTGCAGGATATTTTCTTTTTTTTTTAATTTTAAGCCTTCAACTTTGATCCTTTCTCTGAGAAATAATTTCAAATGAGGTATAAAGTATTTTGACTCTAAACAAATTAATACCTCAATTGTACCTACATGACAAAGTAGATATTGTTGAGAGGTCTTAAGAAGCAGATTTGATGAATTAAATAATTTAAATATTAAATAAATAATTACAACTGATATTGAAAGTAGTCAAAATTATACACATCAAACTTAATAGAATTTTCAGGGTTTGTAGGACATAACATTGTTATCAAAAATTGAAAAAAATAAAAATATAGTCCCATAAAATAAATCAATGATAAATGCGCTAGAAGCTTGAAAAATGATTTTTCAAACATTATCTTGATACAAGTGATTTTGTGGTACTTTATTTTAAATAAAATTTTGGGTGGTTTTTGATTTGCAAAATTGAAGCTTATAAAAATATTTAGTTATGGTATATATGAGGAACAATAAATTTGTGCAAGTTCAAAGTACATATATAGTTTCTATATGTTTGTAGATATCTACAAAAAAATACATAATGTATTCTTTATTCGTGGATTAAATTTTAATTACAAAAAATGCATATATATTTTTATATCCACAATAATTTAATGATGCACATCTCTTTAACGAATATCATTGTTAAAGATACCCTTTTAGTGTTCAGTGTCTTAATTTATTGACTAATTAGCACTTATTAGTAAAAACTTTCAACTAAAAATCTTATCTACAGAAAATTTTCTTTTTTCGATGTATCACATCCAAAAGAGTTATTTATTAATGTCTAGAAAAAGAATAAAAAGAGATCAATTTCTTCCATTTTGATTAATTGCTAAAAAAGTAAAATATATTTTTTATGAACAAACCATTATATGTATTTATGGGTTGCACAAAATTATTACTTCATACTTTTACTATTGCCACATATGCTATTACCTTTAATGATGAATAAAATAATTTAAATATTGACACACCAAATAATTAAAACCAAGCTCGTTTAAACATCAAACCCAAAGATTAATATTAAATTACTTAATATTTTCTTAAAAAAAAGTACAAAAATTCAAAAAATAGCCGTACGTAATTTATGGATGATCCATAAGTAAATAATTAAAAAAATAAATAATAGACAACCAACAAAATTCTGTTAAAACACTTTGCTTTCAATTAGTAAATATCACGAGTTATCTCTCTTTGCACATTTACACAATCCAGTCAAATTAAATTACCCAACCGTATTAGCTAGCCACGAATGTTATTAAACCATAAAATATTAAACAGTTGCTGTTCGCGAATGCCAAAGGAACAGGGAAATTTCCTGTCGCTATCTACACTGATTATCACATAGAATACGCTAACATTTCTGCAACCCACTTGAAAAATTTGAGGAAATAGTATTAAGCAATTCAAAGAATGAATAAAGTAATTATTTATGAAGGCATAATTGTTTATAACAATGCTGTTAACATGGCAATATTTATGCTACTTTCAAGTTCACTGAGTTGGAACAAACGGTCGGCTAGTACAGCAAATCATTGTTATTAAATAATCTCAGGTTCAGTTGTTTACTTCTTTCATGTACTTTTACAAACATAATCGTAATAATATTTTTCTCTCATATATTTTTTCTGTTTTTTTCAGTGATGGCACAACACCAAATGGTACAATGAAGCATACCACACTTAGCCTACCCTCACACTAAGCACGCCATACATATTCCACACTCTCTAAGCAAGTTTACCCACAGACAAATCATTCCTATAAACACTGCCGATTCATGATGGCTACCATGATGTATCCCACTCTTACAAAGTCTCAAAGCATGCGCTCGAAGCGGAAATCCGCCGTCGAATTGCTAGCAGAAAGCAAACCGTTTTATGTAAAATCTGAAATAGTCCGGGACACAACTCAAGCATTGCCTAGCAGACCTGTGCCGAACTGCAGCATGGGGTACGGTACTTACACGAGAAGTAAATCTGTTAACGTTACTGGTCGTAATATTGGATACAGACCGCCTCCCATACCACAATGTAAGTACAGATTATATTATTATTTTTAATACAATGCAGCGTCACTTCGCCAAATATCGATACACAAAATATTACAGAATCATCAACTAATTAACACATTAAAGTTATATGAAACATTATAGATATTAAACAAACGACAACGATCTAAAATATGAAATTTTCATTTATTCATTTTTGCTGAATCAAGAAAGTTTATCTTTATATCTAATGTGTCTGTTTTGATGTGGTTATATAATTATGATGTAATTTAGATTTTTGTCCCAGCGATAGCTCCTTTGTAAGGCTTGATCGATTTCCTAGGACTTTGATCGGTGCTTAGAAACATTTTAACTGCCATTTGATATTAAGTAAAAAGAACCACTGCTGGTCATCATAATGGTCTATTCCATATATAAATAAGTTAATTGTTAAAGAAACTAAAACGTTTCATAAGTATAAAAGAGAACAAATAAATAATATTTAGTTATGATCTTTTATAAATCAATCCGCACATATTGCATTCTTTTGTGGTTATTGAGAACAGTCGTAACTTGAGGTGTTATACTTGCTTTATCTACTTGATTACCTCCAAACTGCTGACGGTTTTTAGAACAACAGCTTACATAATGATTTCTTATGATTATATCCCGCTTGTTGATATCTCCATTTTCTTCCGGTATGTTTTCTTAAATTATAATCAAGGGATTTTCGTTATTCTCGCCAATATTGAGTAAGTTCTCCACACAAAATCTTTATTTTCAGTATTATAAGTTTCTTTTAGTTAGGAGTATGTATATTTTTGTAAATTACATGTGTATTTACCACAGTAGTACAAAAATTTCCTTTTGTAAACATTAATTTTTTTATATCTAATTAATCACATCCATAAGAGAAAGGCAATTCCATGGATTATATGTTATTTTCTATAGATCCACTCGATTATTTCTATTAAGAGTTTTTTCTTTCAATATTTATGGAGCATAAAGGTTTGTCCATTCTGTCATAAGATCTAAAACTTCATAAAATCTTATTTGATTTTTATATGTGCAATTGAACATTCGAGAAAAGATCCGTTGTACCTACAGATGAGTTGTTTATAAATTTCCATGTATCCTTTGAAGGAATAGCATTATCAAGGACATTGCCATTCGATTCAACTAATTCATCATCATTATCCAACAGTTCTTGATAGATTGATGAACATAATAGTTCTTCATTCATTGATTCCAAATTACTCTCATTTCCAGAAAAATGTGGAATGATCCAGTTTGGAATAAGTATTATGAATAAATTACACATACAATATATTTATAATACAACAACTTATTTATATTAGCCCCATATTTGCTTGGTATCAATGAATTGGTGGCAATTAACATATTAAAAATTACTTATTGCAAAATAAAATGAACGCTCGAAAGAAATGGTATATCTACTTAGTGGAATAGCAGCTGAGACCTTCTATTGTGCATAATAATATAAATATAAATAATAATATATTTAATAATCAATAAATCTCTTCTTACAGATATGGCTGTATCACCGTCTAGATCTTTACCTCCTCTATCTCATCGCAGATCTGTACACGCTGGTAGTAGTGATCTTTTACAAAACAAACTCCGGCAGCTATTAGTTTGTGACAGCGCTGAAGAACTTAGTGTCGAGCAATTGGGCCCCTTGAGCCCACCAGCTGAGTATGCTCAGCGTTGCCACAAAAGTTTACCTGATCTTCATTGCCGAGCAGAACCTAGTTCGAATAAAAGTAGCAACAAGAGCCTTTCAAATCGTGATAGTGGGGGTTCTAGTGGGCATTACACTCAAAGAAGCGAACCTCCACCTCCTCCTAGACAGGTACTGCACATCCTCCAAAATGTCGCTTACAAAACCATATTTTTTTACAAACTATTTTTTTATAAACAATATTTTTTTACAAACTATTTTTTTACAAATCAACATTTATCACATCCTTACTTTCTCACAGGATACTCGTAGAGATTCCGGGTCGAGCACCCAGCATAGTGGCGGCAGTTCGTATTACTGCTGCCAAGAACCAGAATGTCGCACTCGTCAAGGTTATCCTCCTCCTCCATCGACCTTCAAACGACAGAAATGCCTTCGGTACAAACGTGACAGACCCATACTGAGATCGAAATCCGACATAAGTGACAGATACTGGAGGCCCCCCGAGCCTCCGACGAACCACCTAGAGCAATTCTTTGAGCACCTCGGACTGTCAAGTGATAGCTACGAAGATATGCTGAGGAACAGCAGATCTTCCGATAGCCCTGTATTTTTCTCGGATGTTTCCACAGTGGACTCAAGTCGGCCTATTGACAACACTGAGTACTGCCCTGTATCGAACTATAGGCCCAGCGAGCCACCTTCCATCGTCGAGAGGAATGCCCGTATAATAAAATGGCTGTGTGAATGTCGAAAATCACAATTAACTTGAACCACTGTTTTCTACCGAGAGGTTTTTATACATTCCTTCGTTTGTTTGCTATTATTTATTCTTCCTTAGATTTAAGATGGCTAATTCGTGCATGGTTTTACTTTCTCAACTATAAATATATAATATTACATAATAATCTTGAAACATGTAATATACTAGGTTACTACTCATTATTTAATCATCTCAATTATTGTCGAATTAAAGGATACAGGTTGATAAATACAAATCAAATATTTTGAACCAATTTAACAAAACAATAATAAGTGTACAACTACTTGTTAGTAATGCATAACTTCACTATTGAGTTAATGTCTGCATAGTGCTGATGAAATATGGTAAAAGATCAATTGGTTTATTATTTATTGACCTCTGTCTGACTGGATATTAATACTAGAATGTATTGTATGTTAAATAACTAGGTCAGGTTTGACGCAAGTGTGTGATGTTCTACAATAACATTAATAATCTTTTTTAAGAAAATATTCCAAGAAAAAACTTACAGAATAATACAACTAATTAAGAACATTTTAATTAATATCGAATTGAAATACAAACTTAAATCGGAATTAAGAAATATTTACTAAACTGAAGACTATTACGATAGTATTACATTTTTTTAGATTTATTACAATTGTAGAAATTAACTAAAAGAACAAACTTTAAAAAACTAATGAAAACCTAAAAATAACTATATATATAAAAGACCCATTATGTAATATCATTTTAAGTAGGTACATGTGCACGTGTATTATAAGCCATTTTCATATTTACCTTTCGTCTACATTTCTGTTTCGTACAATTTTTGGGAACAATTTTATCAAATTTTTTAACGATTTTTTACATGAAATATTTATAAAACCTTTTTTTTTGTTGAATTTTACAAATTGTTTGACCTATTAAGTTTCACTGTTAAAAATTTTTATAAAACAAATCTATAAACAACCACGTTGCCTGTTCCAATTAAAAGTAATTTCTTGTTACATGTATAAATTATCTGAAAACACCTTCGAATATAAATAACAATCCTCAAATATAGTTTATTCGTTGAAACTTTATAAATTGCTTTAAACTTTCTATTATTGACAATATAATATTTGTAATATTCCAATATTTATAATATTGCAAATGTGAGGAACTCTTCTAACAATTAAGTATACTTAAAGCATACATAACAATGCCATATCCTTCTTGTTAGTAATAAGAAATGTATGTGTATCTGCAGAAAAGGATGATTCTGACATTTCACAAATTTTTGCTGAGATTCACAATTATAAAAAATGGAAATAATCAAATTAAGATTTCTAGAATATGAGGAATTTTATCTCACGTTATTAACCCATTGTTTTACGTCTGAGGCGAGTATAAAAATGTTTAATGTTAGTAATGAAAAAGGTTTTATGAATATAATAATAATATTGTCGATGAGTGTGAATGTTTTAATATACAATTAGGTAAGATTGCTTAAAGCTGTGTATATAATTGCTTATAAATCTATTTTTACTGACCTTTTTAGAAGTTTATTCAGATATTTTGTTATTATTTTTCTGTTATGTATTAAGGTGCCATGTGCAATTTTTACATTTGACGTACGTTAATTTTGGATAAAAACAGAAGGAAATTCTGATGGGAAGATCATTTAATTAGATAAATAAAGCAATTAATGGTATTGAATTGGAATTTTGAATAATATTGATGGATTTACTTCAAATGCTGGAATTTCATTAAATTTTTAAGGATTCAAATGAAAATTTTGCACAGGGCATTTGTTTGTTTTATTTATGATCTGTTTTTCTTGTGTATTATTTCAAATTTGAAATGTGAATTGTTTTACCTATTTATTTCTCACATTTTCATACAACAGTAGTAGTAATATACATATGAGGTGTAAATGTATCTTCTCTGAAACATTGATGTGTGATTTAGAAAAATTACGTCAAGTGATGTGGAGAAAAATTTCTTAATTTGGCACAATTCCACTGGTATTTGATTTTTAGAGTGAATTACTTCTAATCGGCACAAAACTTTTTAGAAAACTTCGACCTGTAATCAGTGCAATAATTGTTCGTCTATTTTTTTTATCATTTAAATCTAATATAAACGATCGTTTTGTTTAATTCAAATGTGATAATATTTTCTTCCGCATTGCTGACGAATTTTTGATCCTTGTGGACTCGAATGTTGCTGTTCCAATTATTCTTGGATATTAATAATAAGATATTTAAAGATTGGTATGGTAGAGTTATAATGTAACGTGTAAATACATTTTAGCTTCTAGTACCTATATTATAATGGACTGCTGTTTTAGTTATGATGCTGAGCATCGTTACTGTCTAGTCTGTACTTAATTCTCATTGTTTCTATATTAGACAAATCATTAGCTATGTTTACTCATCATTCTTATAAATATATTATTCTGCATTGTAATTTATTTTATTGATTTCTTTAATAATAATGCAGTACCGTAGATTGACTTGATGGTTTTGTGCCCTAATTTATGGGCAATTATGGCATTAAATGCATTACGGAAGTGCAATTTTTAAGTTTTTTATACGTTAATACATGAACTAAATTAATTAAAATGTCTTTATGACCCGTATATTGTCGGGTAGTTTATCTAAAAATAGAAATGATTAGCTAGCAAGTTTTCAATTGACTTGGAACTGGTAAGGGTTTAATATCTGTAGGGAAAAAAAGAGCTCCAACATGACAATAAATATTGGATAACATTTTTTTAAAACATGGTCCCTTTATCGAAAAACTGTACAATGATCTGCATAAAACAGTATCACAATGATTCATATCCGAAGTTCTTGTCCAAAATAACAAAATTTTAACATTGTTAAAAAAAAAGTACTAATTTTGCAGTAAGATGCCGCAGAGATAATCTCACAATTGGAACATAAAAGGATTGATCGGTTTTTGTAGCAATTTTTTACATTATTGTAGTATTTTACAAACATGTTTTATATTCAATTATATACTTTTAATTATATATTGACTTGTTTCGCTTACATGGTTTTTTAAATTTTTTAAAAATCTACCTATATTGTAGCATATTTAATCATATCTTTGAATTTATAAAATGAAAAACGGAATAAAATTAATAATCTAATATTGTATGACCCCAATGATATCGTTGGTATGACCTGTCCATCCTATTAATTCAATTGTTTTGTCAGGAACCAATTTTCTAAATTCCTGCACATATATTTTTATCCGTTAATTAGGACCAATCTACCATGTAAAAACAGGTTTAAGAGTATATTTTAAAGAATTTGTAGCCCTTAAAAGGCTCATGCATTTTTTAAATTGACCCAATAGTATTGCGTTGACATAAGGTCTTTTCCCACAACACGAATTGATAGTTCTAGAATCGTTTAATGTACTGCACAGGGTCGGTCCATTCTAAAATTTTCGTCGCTATACGGTAATTCTATACACGTGACTGTCTGGTTGCCTACATTTTGATCATTAGCCGACCCTGTACATGATTCTTGAACTATCAACTCGTGTTGTTGGAAAGCACCTTAGTACAGCCCTGCATCCATCACTTGCACAACATGTTTATGACAACCAAGTTAGCCAACATACCGTATTTCCAAAACTAAAACCAAAGTTTGGTTATAAAATAGTGACAGCGCAGCGATAACAAAGTTAGTCGAATTAAGAGGAGTCGAACAAAGACGGAGACTATGTAACAATAACTGGTTATTCGGAAAAATTTATTTGTTTGTCTTCAACAGTTGCCCACAAACAGAAACCTGTTATATAAAAAAAGGAAATAGTTGTGTTTTTTTTAAACAGTTATCGTGAGAATATGGCGTACACTACTAAAAATGTTCAATCTCCCTCTAATGAATTTATAAGTTTTTATTTAACAATGAATATAAACAATATTTGTCGAATATGTTTAGAAAAAGGCACCAAACTTATGCCAATATTCGACCCAATCAAGCCACCTCATTTTTCAATACTAATTATGGCTTGTGCTTCGGTTCAGGTAAGGACTGTTTACTAACAATAAGACTGTTTATGTTTACATTTAATAAAACAAATGAACACGGATTTTAGGTACAAGAAGAAGACGGGTTGCCACCTTACATTTGCCAAAAGTGCATTGCCAAATTAAACGTAGCATACCAATTCAAAACACAATGTGAAACATCGGATGCAAAGCTACGGCAATGTTTCGAAAACCTCAATCAACTGCAAACTTCTTCCGCTGAACTATCCAGTTATATTGATATTAAAAGAGAAGGCGTGGAACTTCAACATAGTTTTCAAACAAACACTTTAGATCAAATTCAGGAAAACCATTCGACTGCAGAAAATGTTGCTCAGGAGAATTCGGTAGAAATTGTAAGCGATGCGACACCTCTTCAAAGGACTAACCAACTGCAGGAAACTCATTTGCAAGACTTACAAAATGTTCAAATAGAAGCGACATCATCTCTGCAAGAGCTAGATAAGAACTCTTTAAGTGATCTTAAATTAGAATTTAGCGATCTGAAACCTGATTTGGATCTCAAAGTTTGTAATGTAAGTATGTTCTTTACAAACCTAACATAGAAAAATCTTCACTTGTTATATGTCTAATACTTCTTACAGAGACTAGACAAGTGATTAAGATTTGAGTATATGAATGACTAGTAATAAAAATTGTTAATATACGATAGTAGTCTCCGAATGGAACATGTTTACTAATATTTTTTTTATATCAAACTTGCAGGTAGAAGAAATAGCTCTTGTTATCAATCCTAGTGCGAACAAAAATAATAAAAAGTCAACCAAACAACATCAGTGTGATACATGTGGGAAAGTATTTCGAACAAAACCTGGTCTCATTCATCACATCAGAATCCACACAGGTGAAAGACCATATGTTTGTCACCTCTGTGACAAACGATTTATTAATGGTGGACATCTGCATACACATATGAGAACGCACACTGGTGAAAAAAATCATGTATGTGCGGCTTGTAGCAAAGCTTTTGCCACGGCTCAACAACTTACTAAGCATACAATAGGTATGATTACAATGTCTCACTGTTACTACACCGTTAACTGCTCTACCGAGCTTATGAAATGTTTTAAGAACTTATTGGCATTTTAATTTCAGCAATTCACACTTCTGAGAGGCCCTATGGTTGCACATATTGCCCCAAGAGATTCGCCAGTTCCAGCAATTTGAAGACACACATGCGCATTCACACAGGCGAAAAAAACTACCACTGTGATCAATGTGTTAAAGCCTTCAGTACAAAAGGTCAGTTATTCCAGCATAAACTTGTCCATACAGGAGAAAAAGCATTTTTATGTGAATATTGTAATAAAAGATTCTCTCAAAAAGCTCATCTGATTCGCCATTACAAAATGCATAAGAGTTAAGCTTGTATTATATATAGTTTTTAGCAAATGTGTCTCACCTAAAAATGATGAATCTTTTAAATTAGATTTAATTAAGAAGATATTAATATATTTATAGCCTAAGTGATAATCGAGTATAAGAAAAACTTTTATTACATAAGTAAGTATAAAGTTAACAAACAACGAAAACATATTGTAGGGATGGTAGATATTTAATGGGCATTGTTTGCAAGTGTTAATTTGATCTTCAGTATTCTAACCAGTAAAAACGATTTTGAAAGAAAAATATTTGAACTTACAATAACGTGATTATTTGGACCAAATCAAAAACATTCTTGCTCTATGCCGGTTCTGGGAATTATCACTTTCTTGTATGCTGGTAAAACATCCTCTTGTTGAACCTGAGTATAGCAAAAAAAGGTTATAGAGGGACAATAATGTGAACAAAACTTAAGTACCAAACAAAAATCAATTACAAATCAAATATTTTGTTTGCAATTTTAATATTAATTGTATAAAAATACATAATTTAATACAAAAGGAAATCTAAATGTATTTTAAACCAATTATCTATCGTCTTGTTGTATTAGCACACATTTACAGACTGCATAAAAAATCTACACCATACTCTATGTTTAAAAAAATTAAAACTTATTAAATTATCTAAATTTAAAATATAATATTTAACATCATTTTAAGAACAGAAATAATTGCACTACCAATTTTAAGTTTTGTTACTTTCCATTTCCGATGAAATAATAATTGGTGGAACATTCATGTTAGGTGGAACACATGGATAGTGATTTTATCATGCAAGAATATTAAGGTACATACACTTTAATGAGAAAGTACTCTTTCATCCAAAAGAGGCTTTGAGGATTATAAAATGTTTTCACGTTTAATAATTACATGTAAACATAATGCATTGCATTCAAAGATAACAATTATTATATTAAAAAGGCACTAATTACATCATAATTACGTCATTAACTTATTAATGTTTGCATGTCATTTAAAACCTCTATCTAAATGTACATCTTGCATAATAAAATTATATCATATTTAATTGATTTTTATAAAATCATTTTAATAAGATAGTTTATATTAAACAATTTTAATTTTTATATACTTATAGAAATTACAATATCGAATGATGATTGTGTCAAAAAGTGATAGAAAAGGCTTATAGAATTTAATGAAATTGCTTAAAAAATTTATTTTATTTTCTGAATATTTCTAATATATTACTGACGTTGTAGTGAAATTCCACTGGACATTTTTAAAAGATACATAACTCACATTTTTCAAAATAGGCAAAGGTTTTCTTTTTTGGAAAAATAAGTAAATTTTTTAAGTATTATATATCTGGTTTATACAGACTCTCCCCTACACAAAATTTCTAGTACTTTGGGCGATTTATTGAACCTGTGGGGCAGAATATACCGGGACAATCTGTATAATGTTAACTTTAGTGTAATGCATCCATATACATAAAGTTAGGACATGATGTATCACATGTAGGTTTTTTCCTCAGAGAATGTTTTATTATAAATATTTTTATGTGTATTTATTTTATCAAATATTATTTTAAACTTATGAAAACGCATTTAATTTATCTAACCCATACCGATTTTCAGTTTCTAAAACTCCCCACACGTTCCTTAAGAAAGCATAAAACTGAT
Organism: Quadriops clusia; assembly: GCA_033557875.1. NCBI lineage: Eukaryota > Metazoa > Arthropoda > Insecta > Coleoptera > Hydrophilidae > Quadriops > Quadriops clusia. Next base: position 17,063 of record JAWQRP010000234.1, read on the forward strand.
CAAATTGCATCTTAAAAATTCTGCACTAGGTATCCTTCTTTTCCTCGTCGCTGTAAAACTTATATACAAAGTGACTTACAACCATTCATTCAATCAGTATTCATTCAGTAATCAGTCATCTATCTATTTTAAAATGTTAGTGCTATTTTTGGCGGGGGGATAACGAAGCGTTATTTTAGGTATCATGGCGAGTAAAAATAGATCACATGCGCTAGATGTGAATTTGAAACAATTTTTTAAACCTATTTTCTTTGTTTTGCACTAATATCAAATAAATAAAACATTTAACATACAATGAGTTACACATTTAATATTAACTGAAAAAGGATACAGAATGAAAATTTGTCCCCAATCATTTTTTTCAGAGGATATTATGTAAATTTCTTTGCAAGATAAGTATCAACGCATAGATGATAAAAACTGTTCCATTAGGGCTCAGCATGCAACTCAAACTTTATCTGATTTGATTAAACATTCAACTTTATTCTAGAAATTTATTAAACAGTGATTGTGGGGGCAAATATGATACTCGCGTTTTTAAAGATAAATATCCTATCTTGATTGAAATCAATTAAATGGGATTAATTCTAAGTTGACACTAATGTACATAAAGGTAACTTACAGTAAAGGTGTATTTGTTTCTGGGTTTTAAACAAGCAGGGATAATAAAGTGAAGGAGTAAGTTTTTCAAATATTCTTTGAAATAGTTTTTACATGTTCAAACATGGAAGGTGTCTAGGAGAGGGAAAATAAAAGAAGTTTGGTACATAAAAGAAAGTAGGAAAATGTAATCTTAGTTTTGATAAACTTATTATCAGTTTTATTGAAAACTTGTAGCTGTCAATCTAAGTAATTGATACACTTTTTTTTAATGAAGATTATATGCGTGTTTTATTTTTATGAGCAATCTTGTAAACAAGAAATGCAACTTTTAATTTTAATTGTTCTTGGCACTGCTGCAGGTAATTCTTGCAAGATAGCAAGTATTATTTTATTTCGGGTTTGGCAAACTTTCAATACATGAATGTTAACGTTAGCTTTTATTTTCCCTGGCCAAATTTATGATTATGTATTAATAAAATTAAATACATGTATACCTTATTTAGAAGGAAGAAATAACAAGTATGTCAAAACCAGAATCCAATTTTGGATGACGGATTGTTGCACAATATGGATTTAACGTTACTGCTAGATTGTTGCTGTGTTAAAAGGAGCGAAGAGTCGGATACCGAAGAAGACGAAGTGGCTAGGCGAAATAGTGAAATTATTTCGAGAAATTTAAGAAAAGAAAAGAAGGAATATGAGAGTACTTATAGGTTGTTATTGTTGGGGGCCGGTGAATCTGGGAAATCTACTATTGTGAAACAAATGAGGATTTTACATAATAATGGTTTTAATAATGAGGAACGGTTGAGAATAATTAATGATATTAAAATAAATATACGCGATGCTCTTCTTGTAAGTATTGTGCATATGTATGATATTTTTCTTTATTAGCTAATGTATGACTTATTTTCAGACTATAGCTGATGCTTTACCTATACTTGTCCCTGTTGTCAACTTAGAACATCCTGAAAATCAGGAAAGAATTGATTGGATACGAGAGCATGCTTGGAGACCTGATTTTGATTACCCTCCGAGATTCTTTGAGTATGTCGAACTCATATGGAGAGATAAGGGTATTCAATTGTCGTACGAAAGGAGTAATGAATATCAATTGATAGACTGCGCCAAATATTTCTTGGATAGAGCGAGGGAAATCGAGAAGGTGCGTTACGTTCCTTCGAATCAGGATATATTACGGTGTCGTGTTTTGACCACAAACATTGTTGAAACTCGGTTTAGGGTGAACAAAGTGAACTTCCATATATTTGACGTGGGGGGTCAGAAAGACGAGCGGAAAAAGTGGATTCAGTGCTTTCACGATGTCACGGCAATAATCTTTGTAACGTCTTGCAGCTCATACAATATGGTATTAAGAGAAGACTCTAAAACGAACAGACTTCGTGAGAGTTTGAACCTATTCCAGCAGTTATGGACGAACCGTTGGATACGCTACAAGTCGTTCATTTTGTTCCTCAATAAAGTTGATATATTGTCGGAAAAAATTCTAGCTGGTTAGTTGATGGCAGTTTGATGGTGGTGCACGATGAGAATAATTGGTTTGTTTGTAGGTAAAAGCAAATTTATTGATTACTTTCCTCTTTTCGAGCATTTCCCGGAGAATATCCAGTATGATGGGACTTTGGTGAATTTCTACCAACCAGCTGAAGTGCTTCGGGTTATGTATTTTATTCGCAATGAGTTTCTGGTAAGAGATGTGTTTAATAGTTTGTGTTATGGAGTTTGTCTCGACCATATTGTAATGGCTTTTCTGATATTGTATTATTTTGTGTATTGCAGAGAGTCGCGGCGCGTACTCGAACATTAACCACGCCTAGAGGAGAAATAAGGGAACATTATCTGTACCCGCATTTCACGTGTGCTGTCGATTCTGAAAATATAAAGAGGGTGTTTGATGATTGCCAAAGCATTGTTCAAAGACTGCATTTGCAAGCATATAATGTGTTGTAGGATTGTGTGAAGTAGATTCAAATTGGATAAGTTTGGATTTGTACACTTGGAATTTATATTGTGTGCTACGATTTGGTGTAGCCATTCCTATTTCTTTTTATTAAAGAAAGTTGAGTAGCTATGTTAATATGGTGTTTTAAATAATTATACACATGCTCTTGTTTGTATTTGTACTTGTTTATAGGCCACCATATATACGTCGGGCTGTATTAAATGTGTAATTTTGTAAAAAAGATTTAAATGCATATACACATTGCGCGCAGAGGTATTTTGGTTAATTATCAATTGAATTATCAAATAAATGATGATAACATTGTAGATTTAATTGGAGAAGTAGTACTGATGAAGATTGAAGAGTAGAGGACGGAGCGTTTCCGTTCAAGTTCCGAGCACGCAATAATTATTGTGCATATATGCATAATATGTGGACACATAAATACCTGCCGAGTATACATACCTACAGCAGTAATACATACATAGATATTCTTTTAAAACGAAAGTGTGTGCTTATGTAATGCGCAAGCAGGTGGCCTTTAAATAGTGCGCATTCTAATGAATTCGTGCAAGGGCGGATCGGATCGGATAGGATAGGGCCCAAGTGGCAAAAGTGCGGCCAGTGAAAGGGTGACAGTGAGGAGAGGACGAAGATCTCGCTAATCGGAGATCGCAAAGATGTTTCGCGTCCAAGTTTTTTTTTCTTTTGAATTTCGCACCGCACCGGGTGTGTTTTGATTTCGTTTGGCGCAAGCTAAGTAGCGATTAGCGAAAGAGCGCAAGATTCTCCGAATCAGTTTTATCCCGTCGGACATGTTTCAATTCACCTGCTACAAGTTTTAATCGCGAGTTCTTCCAACCGAGATTCGTTGACGAGCAAAAAGAGAGGCTCAAGAGTACGGACGTCCGTCCCGCCTCAGGACTTCTTTCGTGAGCTTTTCGTGACCAAGTGCAGCAGTGGTGTCCAAATAAGAAAAGCTTAGTCGATTTTGCTGTCAAGGGTGTATCATGTAGTTGTACACAAGACCGATAGAGCATCTTTCGATAAAATACATAAAAAAATTCACCGAGATCTATTTTTAAATAGAGTTTTTTGTTGGGTTCATGTAAAGTGTCTCAGCCTTGCTGGTCTATGCTATTTTTGAAATTCATAAAATATAAATAAACTTTGTCTTCTGGGAACCTATAGATAGTATGCCAGCCATTTTATGTGAGGTGCTTTGAATTTTGGATGAGCGGATTTATTTTCGACTCTTTTATTTAGGTTACTCGGGCCCGATTCCGCCACTGACCTGCATGACATATGTCAATTGCCAGGGAGACATGCAACTGTTGGTGTAAGTAATCTGGTTTCACTTGTTTCACCAATACCTCTTCGGCTCTTTTTTTTCTTATTCCATCGCTGTGGTTTTGGCTCGAAGCGGGTTTAAACACCCCACTCTCTCGCTCAAATTCACTTTTATTTTTATTTTGGCACTATTTCAATTTTGTCCCTTTCATATTTCAGACGTACAGATGTAATATTACGTATATTTTTATCTCCTGTTTAATAAGTAACGACAAACATCTAATACGTAGAAGTGCTGGGTGCTATTACGACCACTTTATTTTCACATCATTTTTTTATGTTATTACTTATTTTAAAGAACCTAATAAAACTCCAAATAACAATGTTATATTTTCATATGTCTCTTCTTGACCAATTTTACTATCTATTAAGAATAACGTTTTATTCTTGCTGACTATTGGTCTGTAGGTATAAAATTAAACTAAATTTTTTTTTTAATACGGACATTTCAGGATGTACGTGAGAATTAGATCACAATCTCCGAGAATAAAACAAAATATGTTATTGCAATAATAGTAATAATAATAAAATATCAGCTTTTCAAATACCCGACCATGTACCTAGAGAGACATTAGTGTCATACATATAAAATTCTCTTGATTAGATAGCGCTAAGCATTCATTCACCTACTATTAATTAGAAGATTTATAAGCATCCTATGTAACTTTCGAACCGTACTAATATTGATTTTAAAAGGACACTCCAGTAAATTTCTATTCAACATGATAAACAAAAATTAAACGAAACGTGTAAAGAAAACCGTAGTATTAACGCAGTGCGTACACATTTTGTTACAAATACTTTCAAATTTATGTTGATTTTCATGCTTATTTCGCCACTTCTTTCTTTCAATATTTCATCCTATACCTACATGTTCATATTAACTGCTTTTTTGTCTAATATAACCAAATCGCCTACGTAGCATATAGTTCTAATATTTGCATCTTTTCTAAATTAATTCATAACACCCCTCTATATTTTTCATATTGTGCAAGTTTGTGTTATGACTCAGGATTTTGATGTTTCACTTATAAATTGCTATTATAATGCCTAATCTCCAATCTCATGGTGCAGTTTCTTTTGTTGTAACTACATAAAAGGTATAAAGTAATAATTACGGTTCCAGTCATAAAAATAATATGAATTTGAACTTTTAATTACTTTCTAATTAGTAGAGGTAATGAATCAGTAATGGTGATCATTTCAAAGTAAAATGTTCTAGACATATTTTAGATCACATCTTTATCCTTAGAGACTGTATGTTTAATATAGATCACAGAAAACAAATTGTCCCAGGCAACAAATTGTCCCATGCAACAAATTGTCCCATGCAACAAATTGTCCCATGCAACAAATTGTCCCATGCAACAAATTGTCACAAAATATGCTAAAATCTTAATTTTTTCACTAAGCGAATTGAATAAAAACATTTCGACAGTTTTATTAAATCAAATAGTTAAGTTCCCATTTATAAAAAACTGTTTTTAATTTTTAAAAATGATTTTATTTCATAGTAAAACAACTTTAACACCCTTGCCTCAACACTAATAGGATTAGAGTGAAAAATTTACATACATATACATACATGTAAATTATGTCTGTTGATATGTTAAAAGGTTTAATGCCATTCAAAATTAGACTAGGTTGCATAGGTCAATACCAATTGCCATTAATCAATTCATAACAAACTAACACTCCCCTTCGTATTTTTACTCAGTAAATTGAGGTTTCTTCTCGTCCAATCCTAATGTAAAATAATTTGTGTTGTTTTCTTAGCAACTATTGGGCCGTTTTTTTTTATTCTATTTTGATAAATCAATCATTTGTTTGAATGTTTTGGTTTATTGGGCAAAATTTTCCAAGAAAAGACTTTCTTTATAATTTGCAAGATAAAATTTTACAATCATTAATGCGCTATATAGACTTACCTACTTTATTCCGAAAGCTTCAAACATGAAATTACTGAAATATTCATTACCTGCTGCTAGCATGTTTGTGACATATCTAAAAACGATCAAAAAATTAATTTGAAAAATTACTGGAAAAAAAAACACACAATGGAGAGTGTCTACAAAAATACGTCATTAGATACAACTATTTAAATAATATTTTATATACAATATTTACATCATCAATTTGCATCAATGATACTATAATCTTCAGTCTTTATTATCTCTTTAAGTTTTTTTATTAATTCATTGCTTTGCTTTTATTAACATTTTCTATTATATTTATTAATATTAAAACATTTACTAACATTGAAATATTAATAAAATATTCATTAACATTAAAAACATTGACTTTGTTTGCAAAATAACATACTTTTCATATCATCAAAATCAGGCGAATTTGATTCGTGTCTACAAATATTTTTGAAAACTATTGAATAGAGAGGTTGTTTCCTTGTTAATACAATATATTTAGGCGACCGATTTCAGCCCTCCCGGGTCATCTTCAGGCGCTAAAGACTATACAAAGACAATCAGTTATAAAGATAAAAGTAGAGACAAAACTTTTGCGTATCAATTGCCTGAAGATGACCCAGCAGGGTTGAAACCGGTCGCCTAAATATATTGTATTAACAAGGAAACAACCTCTCTATTCATTAATATACCTCACCTTGTTGGGACATTCACGACTATTTTTGAAAACGTTTACGAATTTTTTAAACAGAAAATAGTACAAATCTTTTCAACCTAAAAGTGTTATGTAATAGGAATAGAAAGAGAGAACATTCAATCAGTAAAGTAACCTGACTAATAGAACCCAGTTGATTGTCAGCTAGCTAATGTAATGGATTTTAATATTCCCTGCATTCATTAAAAGAATTTAAAATTTCCTTGTTGGAAACACTAACTGAATTTGTGATATGCTCTACATTAGACATAAAAGCAAATGATAACAGTATAAAATATGAACGTCCCTATCTATTTCAGGAATCTTCGATAAGGTCACCCACATTGGGTAGACTGGATGCTCCGCGGGTGAGTTCTTTGGACAGGACGTCAGCCACGGTGGCGACGGTCCCAGAGTGCGGCCCTGGGGCCGCCGAAAAGGGCAGCGCCGGTTGTTGGTGGACCTCCCTGGCGGCAATGGGCTGCTTCGGTAACAGAGACTCGCAGCAGGCGACCGGGGGGGCCGAAGACAGCCGCGCCCAAAAGAGGATAAGTGAGCAAATCAACAGGCAGCTTCAAAAGGACAAACAAGTGTACAGGGCCACGCATAGACTGTTGCTGTTAGGTGCCGGTGAGTCGGGCAAATCCACAATCGTCAAACAAATGAGGATTCTGCACGTCAACGGCTTTAGCGAACGGGAAAAGAAACAGAAAATCGAGGACATCAAGAAGAACATTCGAGATGCCATAATTGTAAGTGGTTTTAAGTCAACAAATATTCAAGTTTTACTCAATGTTCAAATTTTACTCATTGTCCAAATTTTACTCAATGTTCAAATTTTACTCAATGTCCAAATTTTACTGAATGTTCAAATTTTAAAAATCATTTTTGCTTCCCAGACAATATCAGGGGCTATGTCTACACTTTCACCTCCGGTCCAACTAGAACGTCCTGAGAATCAGGCTAGAGTTGACTGGATCCAGGACTGCGCTTCGGGACCTGATTTTGATTACCCTGCTGAATTCTATGAGCATACGGAAGCTCTGTGGAAGGATAGGGGTATACAAGTGAGTATTTCATTCATTAAAATTAAAAATATCCTCTATTAAAGGGGAAATCCAGGTCAAGATGAGGTTAAGTAAACACAGTGATCCTTCTTTACCTGCGATCGTAGCATTCACGATTTTGTTTATCAATGATCAATTTTTTGTGCACTAGTTAATTAAACACGACTGTAAGTTCGTCATAACCACAATCTGTCTATCCAATATATATTTAAATCTATACAATGCAAATTCTTGATTTATTGAGCTAAGGAAAACGATATACATAAGTAGGTCATCTAATAAGACTTTCATTATTAAATATACTTTAAAGGCTATAGGAAGCTATTAGGGTTAGTGTTAAAAGTGGTGTGATCGCTTTACTTGTAAGAGTCTTTATCTATAACAAAAATAACATCAGTGCTACACATGAGTTTAATTGCACTCACTTTTAGCACTATATAAAGAATTGCAAAAAAAAAGGTAAAAATTAAAATTCGGCAGCCAAATTTTCCAGAATTTGATTCACCAGCAGCTTAAACGATAGTGTTGCATTTTGTTTTTATAATTCGTTGTGATATTAATGTTTTTGCCGGCTTTTTTTCTTCATCATTTGTTTCCTTTGATCGACGTTTTGTTTAATAATTAATTAATTTACTTTAAGAAATGTTTTTAAAATCAAGTAACAATAAATACAGTTTAACATCTTGATTTTTGATGCTATCATAAATGACATTTACCTAACCTAATTTTCAAGGCCATTGCCTACGGTGACGCACTGCTGCTGTCACAAATGACATACAGTGAAGTCTCACTTATACGAAGTTCACTTATACGAAACATCCAGTTATACGAAGAATTTCTCAATCCCTACATACATACATATGTATGTATATTTGTATTCACATCCACGAAATATTCACGTATACGAATAATTTTTGGTTTCCCCCTCATGTTCGTAGAAGTGAGACTTCACTGTATTTAATTAACCTAACTTTCAACTATTCAAGAGCGTTACCAACAAGGTGTCGACATTTTAATTCACAAACTATTTGTTATTGAAACATTATTGATCGTATAAAATTGTGAATGTGTTTTATGACCTTCATGAAATGACTGATAACAAGGGATTACTGTATTAAAAAATTAAGAAATGTTTTTGACAATAATTTATCAGCCAGAAGGCGTTCGGATTCTTCTTCACTTTGAATTTGTAAATTTTGGATCACAAACACCTGAAGGCATCTTTAGAATTAAGACGAAACCTCATCATCTTCTGTCTTAATAAATAATTATCAAGAATAATAGTGCTTAAGTTTTTAACAGCTAAATATTTGAATATCTTGTCTCCCAAAGTCTTTCTTCAATAATGCATTGAATTATTCGTTCTTGCAGCAAACTTTCGAAAGAAGTAACGAGTACCAACTAATAGACTGCGCAAAATATTTCCTAGACCAGGTGCATATAATCAAACAATCCGATTACACGCCTACAGAACAGGACATCCTGAGATGCCGTGTCCTCACAAGCGGCATCTTTGAGACGCACTTCCAAGTCGACAAAGTCAACTTCCACATGTTTGACGTTGGTGGCCAGAGGGACGAGAGGCGCAAGTGGATTCAGTGTTTCAATGACGTCACAGCTATCATATTCGTGACAGCATGTAGTTCGTATAACATGGTGTTGAGAGAAGATCCTACACAAAATAGACTGCGGGAAAGCTTAGACTTATTCAAATCCATTTGGAACAACAGATGGCTCCGTACAATTTCAGTCATTCTGTTTTTAAACAAGCAGGACTTGTTATCAGAAAAAATTCAGGCTGGTAAGTTGCACTAACTTATATATGTAATTCAAAATGTTTTTTAAAATGACATTGGAAATTAAATCCCAATTTTAAAAATAAATCATAAAATTTATTATTTCTGGATATACTGATTTGTAGGCATAAATTTTAAAATTCCATTTTTTCTTTACAACTTCATAATGTGGACGTTTTTAATGTGTGAGTCCCTTCTGTGTTTTGATTTATTTTTTAAATAAGCAAAACTTCTTTATAAAAATGGACCAAAAAAAATTAAATGATTATATCTTATCATTAAACATAGTGTATATGAGGCGTTCCGCGGCAAAGGGGCCTATATCCATTTGCAAAATAAATGGAGATATACCCTTTTGCTATACATATCCTTAGCAACAGGATCTATCTTCATTTATTTTACAAATGGATATAGGCCCCTTTGCTGCGGAACGCCTCATATGTATATTCGCGGGAGCTTGAGGGAGTACCTCTTGGACGCTGCTCCGTACGAGGTTCGCGGCTTGACCTTTGCTTAACTTTAACATTATGAACCTTAAACTGTTGAAATTATATTGTAGTTATTCCTATGACTTGTACTGTACAGTACTGAATAAATATTATTATTATTATTATTATAATATTATTGATAAACATGTAATCTTTAATATTACAGTCATCGATAAAAAGCTGAGACTCTTATTGAAAAATTAAAATAATCCTAGAGGTGATACAGTTAAAAACCATTCCAAAAATTAATGTTAAGTGATCATAGACACTTTGAAAACTTGAGCAATATTCACAGTAAAATTTTACCTGCTGCTAATATCCAAACAATCGCTGTTTTTCGCCCTGTTGCAGTCATTATTATTCTTAGATAGTCAAAGATATCAGAAGTATATGCCTGCTTTCTTTCCGAAATAATCTTAGTCTAAAAAAGAGTATGTGTCTTATAACACCTCACAAAAGATATAAAAAACTAAGTGACCATCCTATAAAGTTTATTTCAATTTAATTTTTAACGTTTCTTTACTTTCTGAATTATGCTTTTTAATAAGAATATGAGCCCTAGCTCTTTATCAATGGTATATATGCACTTCTTCAATTCTAGTTGTGACTAAATGAACACATTGCTTCTAATAGGCTCTTGTACATAAATATGACATCGACTGTAGTTTCTAATCTTCTACCATGTCAAACTTCAGGAAAATGAATTTAAAATATGCAGTAGAAAAAAAAACGTTATATATTTTTAGGACATCTATAACAACCAACGGAACAAAATATTTAATTCCACTGTTTTAAGCACTATAGAATCTATAATTTCTTGTTGTTTTGTATCTACCTGCAACATAGTCACCAAGTAAAGCAATATCCGATTGAACAAGACCATGATAAATATGATTAACTTGATCATAAAAAATGGGACAAGAAAAACTAAAATTATTGACGTCTACTATCTTACCACAGTTACAATACGGAGACGTACCCTAAAAGCATTAAAGGGGTATATGTGCCGAAATGTTCACATTAAAAACAAACATAAAAAAAATGGAAATGTAATATTTACACCTATAGACCAAAAACCCTAATAATCATCTTTAACCCTTCGGTACACGCGCTCTGAAATGTTACGCGGGCACACGCGCTATCTGATGGAATCGACCGCACTAGACTAGAGCACCTGCCAGGTACACAAAGTACATATTACAAAGTCGGTGTAAAGGTAACGGCACCACATCCCCTATTTATAGTTTCTCAATGCATATCTGCGAGCTAGAGGCATTTAAAAGAAAAATAAACGTGTTGAATGTGAAAATAAAAAAGTGCGGTCTTTTCCACCAATTGGCGTGTGCTGAAGGGTTAATACACAAAATGGCCAATAAGCGAAAATACAAAACTAACAAATGCACACTAAATAAAACAACAATGGCTTAATATAATTTTTACAATTTTAGGTAAAAGCAAGTTAGAAGATTACTTTGCAGAATTTGCCAGGTATCAAACTCCAATAGATGTTCAACCAGATACAAGAGAACCGCCAGACGTCATACGAGCCAAGTACTTTATTCGCGATGAGTTCCTGGTGAGTACTTTAACAATTTTCAATAAAAACCGTTTAGTCCAAGTTATTTCACGAATTTTGAACGTAATGATTGTTGTTGTAGCGTATCAGTACGGCCTCTGGTGATGGCAAGCATTACTGCTATCCTCACTTCACATGTGCCGTCGACACAGAGAACATAAAGCGAGTGTTCAACGACTGCCGTGACATCATCCAGCGCATGCATCTCCGCCAATACGAACTCTTATAACCGCCCATCTCATTTTTAGCCACTTACTGTCTCCAACGCTTTCCAACTAACAACAAAGTAATATACCTTCTCGTTCTGTTGTTGTGTCTCGCCGAATCAACAATGGAAAAGATATCGAATAACTCTTCTATCATAAATATATGTATATAACTTATTTAACGCGTGTTATCCTTTTAAAATCGATTTGCAAAAATAATATTATGATCATCATAAATTTAACTTTTGAACTTTTTTGCATGTCATAACTATTTCTTCAAATTAATCATATTGAACACCCGTAGGACCAATAAAGACAACGCAATTCAATTTTTTACTAGCTAATATATGGAAGTACATATGCATTCTTTTTACGTCCTTTGATGTAGATATTTTAATTTGTGATGGTCGTAAATATAACAATAAATGTAACTTTTACATTTGATTTTGCTTAACAATTGATACAGTACAGGAGGTCTGAGTTGTATTTGAAGAAATTTTATTTACTTGATTGTAGCTATTGTGTCGGTACTGCACCCAAACCTTGAATCTGCAAAATCACAATTTTAAAAAATTAACGCTTCGATAAAAGAAATCTATTAATATACATAATGTAGAGCTTGTATAGAGTTTCAAAATATCTTTGTAGATTCACTGTTTGTGAACGACGCCGTTTGATTAAAATTTATGTAAAAACTTGTTACTTGATTTACCAAAGAAAATTCATATTACTTGAAACGTTAAATGTGGACCAAGAATTAATTACATGGGCATGTGAAATGATCCAAACGAAAAGTATAATATAAAAAAAGCTTTTATTCAACCATATTAATTGGTACTTTGGATGCAATTATAAAAAGTATATATACACCTATAAGTTCATGTATGTATTATTAAACAAATATAGCAATAATATATCTAAATTATATAATAGGAAAGTTAATACTTTATTATAACATGAAATTAATTTTATAATTTACTTCTTGTAGATCAAGTAACATATTAATATCTCGAATTGGAAGTTCTCATAATATTTTCTTCAAATTTATATGTACATCTCTTTTGATATAATAATATCATTTGTGTTAAAATGCAACTTGTTTTCTGTTCTCGATTAGTACATTATTTCTCTGATTTCATATCCTGTACATGACCATATCGAATTACCTTCGATTCCATTACTCTGAAAAGCGCAAATAAATTTTTAACATAAATGATATTATAAGAACCTTATTGATAAGCTTTACTTGCACATTAATCTTATAAACATTTCTGTTGAATCAATTACAATGTAACAAAATGTTGACTTCCAATGATTCTTGAATTTTGTTAACTGTGTGCAATGTTGTTACATATTATAAAAATGTCTTTTAATGTTATGTTTTTTTAATGCTTTTATTAAGATGCTGTGACAGTTATGTTCTTAAAATTTTATATGAATGAATTTATTGTAAGTTTTTTGTATTATAAACAAAATTTTATTTATTATATGTAGTTTTTAGATGTGCACTTGGTACAAAATTAAAAGGTCATTTTGCAGTTATCTTGGTAGGTTAATCCAATTACCATGTCTATATATTAATAATTTATATTTGAATATGTGTGGATTATGATTAGGAAGCAATTGAAATTAATTAATTCTAACCTTCTCAGTATGAAACTTATTAATATGGTTTGTATTGTATATGTAGTGCCAAAATATAAATAAATTTGACAAGATTAAAATTTACTTTTATGTACATATGGTAGAAAATGATTTGTTGAGCTCGATTTTTAGATCTACGTATTTTGTAAGCAGATTACGTAAAATAATAAAAAGTTAACAATACGAATATCTAGTCTTAAAAATTTGGAAATGCTATTTCTTCTAATTTTGTGCCATATGCATCTTGTAATTAGTGCAATACGTTTAATAAATATACCTATGATACTTAAATATAAGCACAAAATTTGACCTATTTAATTGTGTTTCTTCAATTTGGTGAACAGATCACGTTCAAATGTGTATTCAATGTACAAACTAAAAACAAATAATCATTAAGAAAAAAAATCAAATAATTTTGTATGTCAATAAAATGCCTGTTACAACAGGCTTAATGAGCCATAAGCATGTTTATTCTTAATGTAGGAAGTGTTTGTTTTGATGTAAGGTAAGACCTTCTTTGTCGAATTACTTGATTATTTCTCTAAGTAGTAAGCGATGGAGACGTTATTTTTTTTTATAAATTTGTAGATGCACAACTATCTCGCGTGTATTACCATCTACAATTTAGAAGTTAGTTCGTCTAATAAGGTAAAGATATAAGAGTAAATAAAAATGAATAAAAAATATATAAAAATAAACAAATTAGGTCAATGTGATTTACCTTTCAAAGAAACTTTTAGAAACGAGAAGAGTTAGTGTTGCAAACACTTGTTTTTTTATTATTTTGGACGACTACTGACAAGTCCCTTTGCCGTATATTTCGAATTTTTCTAATGTAAGTAGTTAATGCTTTCTTTCGATCAAAATGTTCCGTATAAAATTGATAAAAACATGTATGAAATCCCCTATTTTTTTCTATTGAAAAATGTGGTGTCAAACATCTACAATGTATATTTTCAGATACTTTATGAAGACTTCCTTGTATATTATACACATATATCATGTTGTGTCTCGTTATAAGTTGCATCTTTATTGTTTTGGTGAAAGTTTGAAAATAGTCACTGTTAATATGCCACCAGTATTTTAGTATTACAATTACTCGACTTCAAATTACACAGATAGATGTTATAAACATATTTTTGTATATTATATTTATTTTGTAGTGGATTCTATTTATATAAATACTACGCTGAGTGAAAGTTACTGCATGAAATATTTTTTGAAATAAAATGCAAATGAATCACAAAAGTATGTGTAATTAAAATAATTTATTTTTGTACAATATTTATTTCATATGAAAATAATTATAAAAATCTAAGAATATGTAAGGCTTACAAGCATCGCACATAAGTGGCTAATTTCAAATTTTCATCTCAGCTCAATTATTGTAAATCGAAAATCTCTCTTTAACTTTTGTATCAGTACCTTAATTTTCGAGCTAGAGTTTGAGCGAATCATCACTCTAAATAAATTCATGCTTTTATTAGTTCTTTAGAAACTAATTATTAATAATAAAATATATATGTGCCGCTAGTCTATAGTAATAGAAGAAAGCAGAAATACAAATAGACCATTAAAGCAAATAGACAAACAAAATCTATGAGATTCCAAACACTGCTTTCTTCAGTTACAGTTTAACTAAATGTTATATTTGTTAATAAATTATTATATCTGTAATATCGAATCTTTGGAGACCATTATTCTGATAGCAGTGAATCATCTTCCCATTTCATATGCATTATATAGTACACGTAATATCATGTTTAATGTATTAGGTATCTGTTGAACGTTATATTTTTTTATTGCAAAGGACAAGTTAGTTTAATGGTTTCAGAATGCTATAAAAATATTTGTGCCATATTTTAATATCTAAAGACTATCTCTTTTACGAAAAATGACATCTAATTATGTACAGTACGTACCTAAGAACTGATTGCTTTTAATTTCTTGTTAACTCAATTAGGTGGCTAACATTATCTCTACATTTATTTACCGCTTATTACATGTTTCATAAAATTTTAATTATAACGAAACCGTTCAACCAATTTGTCTGGAGAATGTTATCAGAAAAAGAGGTTTCTAGCTTTTCGATTCCTAACTGTGGGGTGACTGAGAGAACGCTCAGACACAGTTAGGCCAACTTGCACAAGTGCGGAATAAGCAATTCGCTGTAGGTAATCATTGAGAGCGAGTGAGAAAACTGAACGAATGAACTAATCGTTGTGAGCTGATTTAAAGCAGTATTCTTTTGTTTTTATCGTTTCTTGTTTTGCCAATATGTGAATATACTGTGGGATTCATGGCAGAGGCCGTTTAAATTTTGAAAACTGAATAAATAAGAATACAAAACCAAACTGCATGATATGAATCTCTTATCTATAAATATATAAATACATATTATGAAAGAATTATATGAAAATATGTAACTAAATGATCTGTAATAAATATGTCTTATTTAATTTACTTTTTTATTTTCACCAATTCTGTTCCTTGTCCTTTATAGTCTATTCGCGAGTGGACGTGGCATTCTGCGAGTGCCCTTTAATAAATAAATAAACTTCTTGTAGCACAGGTTTTTGCGTATTTTTATTTTGTCTAAAACCATGCAGCCGGCAAACACCTGTTTATAGTGTTAGTATTAATGTTTCAACGATAGAAGATGTATTATATTTTAGCAGTTTAGTGTAGTTAGTCTGGGCACATGTATGTGGTCTGGGTTTGTCTTATATTTTCAAATATTGTACAACTTTAGAATGATATTCATTTCAAATTCTCGCATATGGAAGGAATTTGGATAGTCTATGAATAAAGCTAAATGTGATTTAAATGAAGAAAATTTATTGCATTATATGTGTTCTCTAACTATAAAATGTTTATATTGGTACATATGGCTAATTTTAATACCTTTATTTAATGTTGTAGTGATTATTATTTTCCTTTTTTTCAAAATGTAATTATTTCCAAATATATATAAAGAATACAAAATCATTAAGTACAGATATATAAAATAAATAAATAAATATCTTAGAATTATGTCTTTTAAAAATATTTACACTATCAAATAAAATTGTACAGTTCTGCTTAAAGTGAATGGCACCCTTGACTCCCAATAAACAAGGAAAATGGTGCAAGTGGACTTACAGTGGCCATTTACTTTGAATATAATCATTGCTACAATACTAGTAAATGCGTCATAGTGTACACAATTATGGTTATCGTTGCCCAAACTTAATATTTAAAAAGTTGTCAGAAAGCTTAAATTTGTTGTTTATGTAGTTTAGAATGCCTCCGCAGGTGGGCAATCTGTGAAAATCGTTTGTTACAGAATTCGCATAAGAACGCTTTTTCTCCAGTATGAACAACTAAGTGCTGCTTCAGCTCCTGCTTGGTATAAAAGGCTTTGCCACAATGTTCGCAAGTGAAGTTCTTTTCTCCTGTGTGATGCTTGAAGTGTGAATATAAATTACTTGAACTTCCGAATCGTTTGCCGCACATTTTACACATGAACGGTCTCTCTCCGTTATGAACCTAAATAATTAAATTAAATTAATAAAGCGTTCGAAGTAGATCATATAACTCTTGCAAATCTACAACAGTGTTCTCCCCAGGAATTGTTTGTATTAAGACAGCATATCACATTCTTTCAAAATAATAATTAAATAGATAATATATATATATATAATATATATATATAGTTTTAACTTAAGCATAATTTTTTTGCTTCATCAAAATTGAATTAATTCACATTTGTCAATGTATCTTTCAATTTGCGTCCCTGTTTTTTTGAAATTATTATGATTACAGATTGATTAATTTGAATATAGTTTCTTGTTATAATAATATTGGACTGGGAAATTCTTGTTCAGAAACGAAACAATCAATCAATCACTTCAGATATTACATTCCTTAGATTGATACAATTGCAAATATGCGCTATTAATATCCAGGTAAATTATTATTATTATTGTTAAGGCAATATGGCAAAGCAGTAAGATTTAATTTACCTATAGAAAGTAAAGAAAAAAATGGAAGCTTTTAAGTAATCCTGTAAATTTATTTTTAGAATTCACCACCATGAAATTTGAACACATCTTAGAATTTATCATCGTCTATGGACCTATCGAGCCTGATGTTTGAATTATGGGGTTGTGAATTTACCTTTAACTTTGCACAAAAAAAAGCTATTTCATTTTTACTTATTTTCTTGACCCTTAATTCTTCTTGTTATTTAATTTTCTTTGGGTATATTTGGGTCTACCTTTACATAAACTACTTCATTTAATGTTGAATTTTTTTAAATTTATTTTTGCTGACGTTTCGCCCGTCTTTTGCGGGCTTCCTTTGGAGCACATTCTAAAATACATTAACAAATTTATTACATTTCTAGAAAGCAAATTGTAAGAATATGTATCGGAAAGTAATAAAGTGTACAATAGATGTCGCAATGTATACGGATGAATAGAATATAGGGGATATAAAAATAATATTAAAAAAAATGTTAGGTTTAATATTACACGTGTTCCTTAATAAAGAGGAAGATAAAATTTTTAAAATGTTTTATGTGCCTG
>JAWQRP010000235.1:0-34888 GCA_033557875.1 Quadriops clusia
CTCCGAGAGTTCTATAAATCCTGGTTTTCCACACATATGTAAAACTACACTCTAGGAAATAAAAGTTTTATTAGAAGAGACGAAAAACGATCTTTACAAGGAGATATTTGGAAAATGTGAGTCAGAGGAGTTTAAATCTTTAAAAGGAAAAATTTAACTCAATTAAATATGATTTAACTCAAGTTAATACTGGTTTAACTCAAGTTAATACTGTTTTAACTCAAATTAATACTGTTTTAACTCAAGTTAATACTGTTTTAACTCAAGTTAATACTGTTTTAGTTCAAGTTAATACTGATTTAACTCAAGTTAATACTGTTTTAACTCAAGTTAATACTGTTTTAACTCAAGTTAATTCTGTTTTAACTAATATTGAGTAAAGTCTCACCTGTAGGTTATAAATGCGAAAACTAGTCCAACGAGAGAGATGGAGCTTCCCAGGACGATGAGAAGAGAGAGAAGGCTCTCTTCGGAGAGAACTGGTTCGATAGCAGCTTTGCTAAAGTTGGTGAAACCGTGCAGTTTCCCCGTAAACAGAGTTTCCATATTGGTGAGAAGTTGTTTGCGATGCCCCGAGGTCCTGGAAATAATTAAACAATTTTAAGCAACAATTGAACAATTTTGGGGAACATCTGAAGAATTTAAGGAGCAATTTTAAGGAGCAATTTTAAGGAACAACTTTAAGGAACAGCTTTAAGAATTAACTTTAAAACAAGAAGTAAGTTTTAAAAAGTTACTTTAAGGAATAACTAACTGTAAGGACTAACTTTAAGGAGTAATTTTAAGGAGTAATTTTAAGGAGTAATTTTAAGGAGTAATTTTAAGGAGTAATTTTAAGGAGTAATTTTAAGGAGTAATTTTAAGGAGTAACTTTAAGGAGTAACTTTAAGGAGTGACTTTAAGGGGTACTTTTAAGGAGTACTTTTAAGGAATATTTTTAAGGAACAAGTTTAACCAAATTTTCCTTTGATACCTTAAAGGTTTCCAGGGTTAAGATTTCACTTTTTCTCCCGTTAATTACATTATTAACGATGAATTTGGTTTATTCCGGCAACTCGCGAATAAAAAGCTGAAAGCCCTGAAATGCAAAGTTCCCCGAGGCACGAAGTTATTAATTAGCAAAATGGTGAAACAACAAAATTGAAAAACTGAAGCATAATGGGTAATTACAGTTTTGTTGTGAAGGTGTCGGGAGGAAGACGCATGAAATTCAAAGGCGGGAATTATAAAGGATTTATTTGCGAGTTAAAACGCAAAAAAAGTTTTTCCAGGAAAAAGCTACCTGGGCAAACCCCGGTGAGACCTCATTGTTCATTCACGTTATTAAATACATGATTTAGTTTTACTGTGAAAATGAGGAACAAAAAATTGTTTCGTTTTAGGAATGAGACGTTTCGGAATTGAAACATTTCAAATTTGAAACATTTTAAAATTGAAACATTTCAAAATTCAAACATTTCAAAATTCAAACATTTCAAAATTCAAACATTTCAATATTCAAACATTTCAAAATTCAAACATTTCAAAATTCAAACATTTCAAATTTGAAACATTTTAAAATTGAAACATTTCAAAATTCAAACATTTGAAAATTCAAACATTTCAAAATTCAAACATTTCAATATTCAAACATTTCAAAATTGAAACATTTCAAAATTCAAACATCACAAAATAGAAACATTTTAGAATTGAGATAACCACAACTGAAATAAACCATCCTACATTGATAAATTTCTACGGTTCGTCACGAAAAAAAAAAATTCGTTCGTTTAATTTTTCTGAAAGGAAAATATATTGGTGCCACGTAAAATTTTGCGGTTTATCGAGCCAGAGAGAAAAGTAATTCAATTTCTCGGACACAAACGGACCACAATTTCATTAGGACGCACCCTACGGTCTATTAAATCTGGAAGACAAGAGAGGTGAATGAAAAGAGACAAACGAAAGAGAAGAGACAAAGGAAAAGAGACAAACGAAAGGAAAGAGATAAAGGAAAAAAGACAAACGAAAGAAAAGAGACAAACGAAAGAAAAGAGACAAACGAAAGAAAAGAGACAAACGAAAGAAAAGAGACAAACGAAAGAAAAGAGACAAACGAAAGAAAAGAGACAAAGGAAAAGAGACAAACGAAAGAGAAGAGACAAAGGAAAAGAGACAAACGAAAGAAAAGAGACAAAGGAAATCCTGCCAAAATACGACGTTTCCTGTGGAATTTCCTTGAACGCTTGTAGCAATAAAACAACTCTATTAAAAGTTTAAATTGCGTTAACTGTCCACTTGTTGATCGTCGTTTCTTTATCCTGCGTAGAAACGGAAACTAAAACACTAAAGCAAACAGTATGCTTTAAATTCGCTTTAGTGGGCACTAGAAGTGACCTAATTAATGGAAAAACTTTCCTAGGGTTTATTATGTATGCTTTAGCAAACACTCTGCGGTTCCAGAAGTTTGAATAAAGGAAACTGTAACAGTTTTTTTTTCGTTTCTTTTTTTCGTTTTTTTTTTTCGTTCTTGTTTTCGTTTTTTTTTTTTTCTTTCGTTTTTTTTTCGTTATTTTTTGTTTTAACAAAAGTGGATTTTTTATTAACTGCAAATGCGTTCATTTAAAAAGACAAGTGAACGTTTAAAACTGTTTTTCAACAACTTAAAACGATAAGCAAACAGTTTTGTCTTTCCCAGCTAGAATTTTGCATGTGCGAAAGCCCCGAAGCGTAATTTTGCATTAATTTAATTTTCTAAAAATCAATACCTCATGCACAGCTTCCCAGAACTAAATTTTACCGCCGCGGCTTACTGTTTTATTGCTCCTAGAACACACAACAATATTTCATTTTGTATTATATTTTAACAAAGAATAATTAATTGAGTTCACGATTGTACATACTTAATTTGACAAGTTTAATAATTTAACCTCTTATCTATTCATTTGTTCACTCTGTGTATCTGTTAACTCTGTTCATCTGTTCTCTCTGTTCATCTGTTAAGTCTGTTCATCTGTTAAGTCTGTTCATCTGTTAAGTCTGTTCATCTGTTAACTCTGTTCATTTGTTCACTTTGTTCATCTGTTAACTCTGTTCATCTGTTAACTCTGTTCAGTTGTTCTCTCTGTTCATCTGTTCTCTCTGTTCATCTGTTCTCTCTGTTCACCTATTCTCTCTGTTCATCTGTTCTCTCTGTTCATCTGTTCTCTCTGTTCATCTGTTCTCTCTGTGCATCTGTTCTCTCTGTTCATCTGTTCTCTCTGTTCATCTGTTCTCTCTGTTCATCTGTTCTCTCTGTTCATCTGTTCTCTCTGTTCATCTAAAAATGAAATCAGTTCATCTCTATTTAAAACAACCATTTAAAAAAAGGATTTCCATTAGAAGTAATTAATGGAAAAACTTTTTATGCCCGGTTTTATTACCGCTTATAAAAAAGATTCCCGTTTTTATTCAATTAACTGCTCCAGAGACAAATCGTTTCGGACTGGACAAATTGCTGCGAATTAAATTTAAAACGTTCCTATCCTGAAAAGGCTCTTTGTTTCGCCGCTGCATGAATCCACATATTTGTGATAAATCAGTGAATGGGTGCTCACCTAGGCCGACAAAATGCACAAAAGCGATTCGTCCGCATTTGTGCGTGTCCGTTTCAAATTTCCCGATAATATTCATCATAATATCTGCAAATGGAACGCAGTTCATATTTCAAAATGTTGTTATTCTGCCACAGGGACACCTAAGAGAGATAATGAGAGACAATGAGAGACACTGAGAGACAATGAGAGACACTGAGAGACAATGAGAGACAATGAGATACACTGAGAGACAATGAGAGACAATGAGATACACTGAGAGACACCTATGAGAGACAGAGAGACACCTATAAGAGACAGAAAGACAATGAGAGACACCTATGAGAGACAATGAGAGACACCTATGAGAGACAATGAGAGGCACCTATGAGAGACAATGAGAGGCACCTATGAGAGACAGAGAGACACCTATGAGAGACAGAGAGACATTGACAGACACTGAGAGACACCTATGAGAGACAGAGAGACAATGAGAAACAGTGAGAGACACTGAGAGACAGTGAGAGACAATGAGAGACACTGAAAGATGCCTATGAGAGACAACTATGGGAAACAATGAGAGAAGCCAGTGAGAGACACTAATCACAATAATATTATGTAATATTTCGTACAAGTAGAAGTATTTACCACAACACGCAGGGTATATTGTTCAATTTATAGATAGAACCCTCTTCCCGAGAAACTTTTGCGAACACGTGAGTTTCCCATGCTTTGTGTGCGTTATATTATTATTACCAACACAAGGGGAAGGTAAACGCTGCTTGTCAAACTTTAAATTAATTTACTTAACGCGATACCTACGTTATCATTTCCACCAGGCATTAATCTTGTTCATAACTCGCACGTGCTGTTTTGCATTGGTTGTTTGTATTTGTATATAATTAGTTGTGTAATCAAAAGTGGGTATTTCTCTATGTTAATTGAATGATTCTTTAATCAAGTTTATGGATCATCTTTAATCAAGTTTATGAATCATCTTTAATCAAGTTTATGGATCATCGTTAATCAAGTTTATAGATTATCTTTAATCAAGTTTATGGATCATCTTTAATCAAGTTTATGAATCATCTTTAATCAAGTTTATGCATCATCTTTTATGAAATTCCTTGACCATGTTTGATCTTATTCATTGATCATCTTTGATCTTATTCCTTGATCATCTTTGATCTTATTCCTTGATCATCTTTGATCTTATTCCTTGATCATTTTTGATCTTATTCCTTGATCATCTTTGATCTTATTCCTTGATCATATTTGATCTAAACATTAAATTCTAAACCAAAACTAAAAACACCTTATAAAATATGACAAAACCTTGCGTGAAAACAAATAATAAAACAAACTAAAAATAGATCGGTTTTCCAGGAGCAGAGAGCGTGATGCGAAGGGTAAACAATGGGAAATTCGTGTCTTGTATGGGTTTCATTACTGTGACACTTAGCGGGGGAATAATTTAACGTAGATAAATATTGATTAACCGTCCGAATGTTTGCTTCTCGCTTTCGGCGACGTTCGTAGGTAAACTTTAGCAACAAGAAAAAAATAAGCAAAAAGTCGAACTCGAGCTTCGAACAAATTGTTTCATTAAACACTGAATGAACTACTGGCTAGCTGTGCAGGAGAATGTATTTTCATTACTCGGAATTGCAGAACTTAACGTTTCTAGATGTTTGTGCTTAAGGAGCCAATTAAATAAAAAAAAAAGAAAAATCTTTATGAATATTTTTTTTTGTAATTTGGCCTGTACGTAACATTATCCCTCCTTTTCTCTCCTTTTCCCGAATGAAAAATAGCTAAATAATTACGGACGAGGGTGCCCATTGAGAAAAGCTTTTTGCCTTAATCGATCTTCATTATACGTAAATTATGCAAGCCCAGGCATCAGTCCTTTTCGTCTGTTCAGGACCTTCGAATCACTCTATGAGAGGGATATTTCGCAATAATGAATGTTTTATTAACTCGCTGTATAACAGGATGCGCAGGATACAGCAGGGGCACTCGAGTATTGAAGACAAAAAAAAAAGAAAACCCTCTGAGTTCGTGCATTAATCAATGTTGAATGGAGTTGTATTTTTAGAATGTCTTGCCGTCACTTAATGTACTATATCACTTAATGTACTATATCACTTAATGTCATTGACTTGAATATTGAATATTTTATATAAGTAGTATTTTATTGTTCTTTAACGGCTTCCTCTACATTCCCAGTGAGGAGGGCTAGGAACGCCCTAAAATACTACTTTTTTGGTATTTTCTCCGTGTAGGTATACTTAGAAAAAGTTGTAGAGATTATAAATGGCTTCATATAGTAAATAAAAAAAAACAATTCGAATACAAAACTTACTTATGTATTTCCCGTGTTTCTTCTCACTTTACCAAACCTAAGTTAGTTATTAAATACGTAGATACAATACACACAGATCAAAGAAGATTAGGTGGGTAATTTAAAGTAGAAGCAAAAAGGATTCGCTGCGTTGCCGTTGGTTAAAATTTGTTCGAGCACGTGCTTTCCTGGAAAAGGAAGTCGCAGATTGCGTTGTTGGCGCTGGCTGGTTTAAACGGGACACGCGGATCACTGAGTCTCGTGCGAACTCCGGCCGGACTTGGACGGGATAGTTTCATGGTCACGCAAGCGCCCGGATTCAGAGCTCAACTCCGGAGACACAGGGAAAGTCCGGAGTCACAGGATATCTCAGGACTCATAGGAAATCTCAGGACTCATAGGAAATCTCAGGACTCATATGAAATCTCAGGACTCACAGGAAAAGTCCTGATTTTCAGCAAAAGCTCGGATTCACACCAAAAGCCCGGACTCGCGGGAAAAGCCCGGATTCGAGGCAAAAGTCCGGAGTCACAGTTTAAGGTCCGGATTCAAAAATCGAGTCTAGATTCACAGGTCGATTCAGGTTTCACAGAAAATTTCCGGATTCACAGATCAATTCCGGATTCACAGATCAACTCCAGATTCACAGATCAACTCCGGATTCACAAAGATCAACTCCGGATTCACAAAGATCAACTCCGGATTCACAAAGATCAAGTCCGGATTCACAAAGATCAACTCCGGATTTACAGACCGGCTCCGAGTTCGCACTCATAAGCTAGGCCTTGATTCCGGATTTACGGCCTTCTCCCGGACTCGCATGTCATGCCAGAAGGTGGCTATGAAGGCTTAAATCCGGGGGATATTATTGCCCACGTGTTTCTGCATCCGTCGCCGTCGCACAGTGCACAGTGGTCCAGAATGTCTAAATATGTAGCCAAAACTTCCATTTTATAAAGATTTATTTCAACCTGTATATGTTGAAATACACCTGTATCGGCACTGCACTTTGTATGCATAATGCTATAATTAGCAAAACAGTGGAAAACGTTAATGCGTTAAAATAATAGATATGAAATATTTTTGCACTAATTTAGATATGAATATTAAATAGGCGAAAAGTTGTGGTTTCCGTTCTATGAGTTATCGAAATTATTGTAAACAGTTATTAAAATTATTGTAAGTAGAAATTATTGTAAGTAGAAATTATTGTAAGTAGATATTAAAACTAAGAGAGTGTAATCAGAAGGATCGTGACTCGAGGGCTCCCTATACACACATTGAAAACAAACAATATTCGAACAGATTAAGTAAACATCATGGACGATGCTGCTACCTTTCTATTATATACGCACACACATTGACGTGTTTATCTAAAGCAAAAAAGGATTTGATGGAAAACGAGGACAATGGAGTTTTTTGTTATGCAAAGAAGAGACGAACGAATCAAGGATATATCGCCAGACTCTCCCTGTTACACATTCAGTTTTATTGACTTATACGTCTCACAAATACCTAAGTTATGTTTTACTTATTTATCACAGGTGAGTGGGTTATTTATAGCCTAGAGCTGACAAACAAGTCTAGTCGAACAAGTGGTTTTTGCTCTTGCATTTATAAATTTCCCCTTCATCCTGAATTATTCCGTCCTAAAAAATAAACTTCCCAAGCTTCCCGTCCTGTAGTAAAATTTATTTAAAATTATGAAAACTCCTCTTCACTGCCATGGAAACTTATATAATTGAATTTCATATCTTCGGGCAGATCCAGAATTGCATTACTTCAGAATTACCTTTTATTCTATTTCATGTGCCCACCCACGTTGCCCGCCTTTGTCGCCGGATTTTTATCATTTATCTTCGCAGCCATCTCTGCATCTCAAATGCTGATATTTCTTTTGTAAGGCGAGAAACCGAGGAATATTGCTCGTGTTAAATTATTCGGAGAATAAAACTGTTACGTATTATTTTAAAGTGTAATTTTTTTATTATTTATAAATTTTAACCCTTTTTGTTAAGTTTAATCCATTATTTACTTTAACCCATTATTAACTTTAACCCATTATTAACTTTAACCCATTATTAATTTTAACCTGTCCAGGAACATGACTCCCTTATCTCAATACAGCAGAATGACATTGCAAACAGTGTATTAAGACAAAGTTCACAAACTTCGGGAACTGCTTTCTTGTTATACCTGGCTAATCTAGCCGCTCTATATTATAAAGATAAAAGTTTACTACATCCTGAGGAACTAATTATGACCTAGCAGAATCACATGTTCAAGTTTCAGTTACTAAGACATGACGAGCTTCCTTTCAACTTTCTAACTACAGGGTGACCCAACAAAAAGTATCCAGTATTTGACAGTTCATAAAAACTATATATTTTGTATCACCCTGTATTTCCTCGCAGCTCAAAGCACCCAAAGAAGCTATTTTATTCGCGTTTTCGCTTTTTGCGAGAAATTGAGAAATTAAAAAGCAGTCTAGACGAAGATTGAAACATACCGGCAGGACCTCGATGAATGCTCTGGAACATGTCGAGTTGAATATCCATCTCGGGATAAAGAAACCCGAAATCAGTGACAGGGCCAATCGTTCTCTTCCTTTTTCCATGTCTTTCGTTTCAATTTGTCTGCGAAATCTCCAGCTTTGCGCTAAGTCTGACAGACCAAAGAGCTTCGGTGTACCCAATCAAGGAGGAATGTGCCTTGTCCTTTCTCTCTCTCTCTTTAATTCTCTCTTTCTTTATCTCCCTTTAATTCTCTCTCTGCTTCTCTCTCTCTCACTCTATCTCTCTCACTCTTTCTCTCTCTCACTCTCTCTTTCTTTCTCTCTCTCTCTCTCTCTCTCTCTCTCTCTCTCTCTCTCACACTCACTCTCACTCTCTCTTTCTCTCTCTCTCTCACTCTCTCTCTCTCTATTTGTCTCTTTATCATCAAGGCTTCTCCGAGGAATAATGCGACAGCTTAATCATGCGAATTGTCCTGTCTCTGGAATTACTAGCTCTGTTTGTTCTGTGGGATGCTGTACTTACCTGAAATTGAACTTGAAATTAATTAAGGACGTTCTCGTTTTGAGGATCAAATGTGTATCCTTGTAAAATATTGGGTTCATAAAAAAATAATTTTCTCTCTCTTAATTATAGATTTTTAACTTCGTGAAATGCACTCACCTAAAAATATCATCCTACATTTGCAGAAAGCACAGAGAAGAAATAGTTTGTGCTAGTGTTCCACAGGAGCTCTTCTAGTCTCCTTTCTGAATAAGAAATAAAGGATAAAATAAACGATCAGCGATGGCGTGAGTGATTAAAAAGAACTCCACTCGGGCAACTTCAGCCTCAGTCCCTCAGGAGATTGAATTATTTATCTCTACCGCTATCGTAAGGACCTCTGTTAATAAATGTTCAAATAAAATAATAAAATGCCCAAATCAATATTTTTTGCTGCAATATTGGTATCGTTGCGCGCATAATCGTATATATATATATATATATGTATAGGTATAATATGTGTAGGTATAATCCGCATGGGTAAATACTCGCTCACATCTATATTACATTAGACAATGGTTAGGAATCTCTCTCTAGGCATTAATTTGTTCCCACAAAAGGCATGTCAATCAGGACGTGGGCGATGCGATACGCATTCAGCACCTGTAAGCCAAAGCCGACTTTTCGACTGATTGATGGAGTGATGGGGCATTACACCTGCTTTTGATGGCTCCCTCCTAATAGGTGAACATCCAGCTAAAACATTCCTTAATGACTCGAGCTTGGCGTTGGCGTTAACGTTAGCGTTAGATTGCCTCTTCACCGAGGAAATTAATACCTCTGCGGAATTTTCCCTTTGCTCTATTTATAACCGAGTAGATGCTACTTGCTGCCTACACGACGAATACCATCTGGGAGCTCTTATACGTATAGGTACAGTCAAGCAACTTTTATAACTATTACTATAAGTCACTTTTTACACATCTGCAGTATAGGCAACCAGAGGTCAATGTAAATCTAATGGACATGTGGCTCTATGAAGGTCTGGTTGCCTAATTCTGTACCCAATGTTTCTTATCTAACCGTACATTACATACATACATAGAAAGCACAAATCTCTAACAAGACTGACTTTAAAGAAATGTGGGCCACCCTGTATGAGCATTATTGCATTTCAAGCATTACTGTGTTAGCAATATTGCTGTTGCAATTCAATTAGACGCAAATGCATCGAAATAAGTCTATAATACAAATAATGATACGTAATGAAAGATATGTACTTGGAAAATTAAGTAGGTCCTTACGCATGTAGGAAACAGCAAATTCTTATTTATAATTAAGCTTACCTAGTAAGATTGTTTGCACAATTGTCCACGGTACAAATGTTAACCAATGTAATATTGTGTCTATCAGCAATATTTCCCTTTGCTGCAAAATTGAACGTAGCGATTTTTGCGTTGGGCAAAAGGAAATAGTTCTTTGGGCGATATCGCAGCTATAAGTCGTGGGTAAAATGAAAGTTTCTTTGTTATACATATTCCTGCACTTAAGTTCAGTTTTTGTGGTTTTTTCTTTGGGTGGGGTCATTGATCATTATTACTCTCAATTGGCTGAATTGGGCGAGAGGGTACAACTACCCCGTGAGACGTAAGTATAAACATAATATTTTATATTAAATATATATATATATATATGTATGTATGTTTATATATATAATATATATATATATAGTATAATGTAATAATGTATTATATCATTTTGTAATCCAATTTCAGAGTCGCACAAGAACCGGAAGTGACCAACAATGAAAATCTCAACCCCTTGACCGAATCCGAGCTTCAGCTTCCGGAACAAAACAGCCCCAATATCTTTCTGCTACCCCCCGACCCTCCCCTCATCCAGGAAGTGGATAATTCTACACAGGAACAATTCCTGCAGGAGATTGAAGCCGAATCAGGACTTCCTGTGTCTGCTAAAACAAAGCGTTGCTTTCCGTAAGTCTGAACAGTTTAATCGTTTTATTTAATTTTCCAATTTCGCCATGATAGTAACCCTATTCCTTCGAAACTATTCCTCAGGGATGAAGTCGTAGGAAGTCCTCTACCTCAGCGCCCTCTAGCCACCAAAGAACTAATAGTCGCTAAAATTATGAGGATGAGATGCTTGAACTGTTTGGAAACTTCCCAATGCAAATACAAAGAGAAATGCGAAGAATGTAATAGTTTTTGTGAGGCTGGCTTGAGTGATTCTGAGTTCAAATCTATGAACCAGAAGAAAAATGATGAACTAGGAGAAGAAGGACAACAGAGAGAAGAGGAGTTAGAACAACAAGAAAAACAACAACAAGAACAAGGGCAACAAGAAAAACAACAACAAGAACAAGGGCAACAGCAACAAGAACAAGGGCAACAGCAACAAGACCAATCAATTCCTGAAGATCCAAAACACGAAAGAGGAAAGCTAGAAGAATCCCCAAATTTGATCTTCTCAAAGAATGGTCCCCAAGGTTCCAAAGGAGGTCTATCAGAGAAAGAAGGTCGCCTCTATACAATTGGATCTTTCCAAGAAGGCCCAATGCAAAGTCTCCTCCTTAAACTCCTCAATATTTCCGAAGAAGATGGTCTCCAAAATCTGCTAGTTTTGGCTAAAAGCAAATCGAATTTTGCTGAACCTGAAGATTCGAATCTTCCTGAATCTGAAGACGTTAACCCCGTAATTATCGATACTGCTCATATTTTCACCAAAAATAAAGACCCTGCCAAAAGAATAGACGTAGAACTACATGATGTGAGAGATAACGAGGCTGGTTTGAGATTAACTGCGAAATTGGAAAAAGATTTGGACTTCGCCTTGGAAGCAAAGAGGAAAACTTTGGAGAACCCTTTCTTGACGAGTGATGAGATTGATAAGATCATTGAGCACGCTATATTTGCTGTGAGTTATTTTTTCTTATTTCACCAAATTCGTGTAATAATCATTTTTATTTCCAGTACGATCAAACCCAAAAACCACAAATCTCCATATTGAGCAGGCAAAGCTCTGAACCTATGCAAATGGTAAACCTTGAGGCTAGGACAGAAGAACATGAGCAAAAAGAGGAAAACCAAGAAACTGTTGGATGTAGCAAGGAAGACGACTATGATGACGAAGAATATTCTCGAGCTGCAGTTCTTAATGAGCAAGAACCTCCAAAGCAAGAACCTTCAAAGCAAGAACCTTCAAAACAAGAACCTTCAAAGCAGGAACCTCCAAAGAAAGAACCCCCAAAACAAGAACCTCCAAAACTAATAGAATTAGAACCTCCAAGAACCATAAAGTTGGATTCTCCAAGAACAGCAAACTTAGAACCTCCAAAACCAAGAAACTTAGAACCTCAACTTCCAAACAAAGAAACAGTAGGATGCAGCAAGGAAGAAGACTACGATGATGAATATTACAGAGCAGCTGGACCAAATGAAGAATCGCCAAGAATCCTTAACGTTGCAGAAAGTGAAATTCCAAAGCTATCTTCTGATAACCTTCGTCTATCTTCTGATGACCATAACGGTGTATCTTCTGATGACCATAATGGTCTATCTTCTGATAACCTTCGTCTATCTTCTGATGACCATAACGGTCTATCTTCTGATGGCCATAACGGTCTATCTTCTGTTGACCATAATGGTCTATCTTCTGATAACCATCGTCTATCTTCTGATGACCATAATGGTCTATCTTCTGATAACCTTCGTCTATCTTCTAATGACCATAATGGTCTATCTTCTAATAACCATCTAACTTCTGATAATCTATCTTCTGATAATCGCCCAATCTCCGAAGTCGAAATGGCAGTAATCGACGAAGTCTTCAACAACGGCCGAACTTCAGAAGACATCGCCGAAAGAAAAGAATTCCTCGAAAGCATCGGAGTTGACGACAATAACCCAATGGTTTCTGCTTCAAACGCCGCAGACTTAACGAGAGAAGAAATTCAATTTATCAACAATATCTTCAATGGAAAGACTCCTAAAGACCTCATCGAAAAACGCAAACTAATGAATAAAATCAAACTCATCAAAAAAGCAAACATGGACACATACGACAATTCCAAAGAAACCCCAATTAATCCCAATGGAGAAGATATCTTAAACAATATGCTCCCTGGGAATACTCCTGAAGAAATAGAGATCAGGAATCAATTTCTCGAAGAAATCGAAAAGCAAGACAAAATGATGGAGCCAATCAAAACAGTAAAACTGATAGAACCAATCAAAACAGTAAAAACAACAAAACCAAAAACAACCCAAACCGAAGACATCTTAGGAAACCCTTCTCAATCTAGCGAAGAAAACAAAGAAATGAAACACCCTAGCGGTTTCCCCCAATACAACAAAAACACAGGAGAGTGGGAAATATCTCCTTTTGAGATGCTTCTAATCAATCAAGTCTTCCAAGACAACAAAGAAGAAAGAGAAGCCTTCATTAAGAACGCCACCATCGAGTTGAACCAGAAGATCCACAATATGCAGGAAGATTTAATGAAGAAAAAGGGACATAAACTACGAACTCCTGAATTGGCCAAAAAGGACAAAAAGCATCCAAAGGATGATGATGATGGTGATGAAAATAAAGAGGAAGAGTTTTCTACCGTGGAAAAGAAACTACTGGATTATTTCTTCGCGGATGAACCGGAAAAAACCTTAGAAGAAAAGAAAAATTGGTTGAATGGTATTAAGAACGAGGTTGCCGCTCAGGAAAAATCGAGAGAAGATCTTGAGATGGTTTCTGCATTCAATGGTAACATACCAGAAGTACTCATACCAAAAGATCACCAACGAGATGCCAACCAAACTCCTGAGGAACCAATGCTAACCCCAGAATCCTTCTTACAAAAACTCCAAAACGCAATATCCCCAACCTTCGCCCAACACCTTAAAGTTATCCAATCATTGGACGACGAATTCTCCAAATTGGCCTCATGGCGAGATATGTGGAGGGAATCTTGGTTCAACTTGAGTACCACCGAGAAGAAAGCCATCATCGTATATGACCCACAAACAGATGGCGACTTCAGCGAATACCAAAATGACCAACCTGACCTCAACAGCGATCTTCTAACTCTTCAAAACATCATCAAATTCTTGCAAGACTTGACTACCGTGGATAGGCAAAAAGTCCAAAAGTTCTTGAATAGCGCTGACGTTTATTTGGATTCTCTTTTGATCCCGAACTTTGGAGACCAGTTGACTAAGGAAGAGTTCGCTGAGGTTCTCTTCAGGACCTTCCGGGACAAAAACTTTATCAAAAACACTGAACATTACCATAGATTGAATGTGGATTATTGGATAAACCTATGGGACAAGTCTTGGGAAAAATTCAGTGCTGAACAGAAAATGAGTTTAATGACTTGGGAACCTCCTCATCTCAGCGATGAGGGGCAAAAAGACAAAACTGCAAGATCTACAAATGAAAATGAAGAAATGGCCAAATTCCTCAAGGACGACAACTATTTCGGTTACGAAGAAATCCTGGGCTTCTTAGTGAACATCAATAAGAACAGTCCTGACTTAAGAAGTGAAGTCCAAATGCTCTTGAAATTCAACCCTCGACTCGACCTCTACGATCCCGAAGAAATCATGATCAATGATGTCGAACCAGAGGACATCGCCAACAAGAAATGGATCCCCTTGACACACCGACTAATGTCAGAAGAAGAATTCCTGAATACCTTGGAAAGAACCATTCGCAGCAACGAGACCTTCATCAACATCATAAGTTTCTTGGACTTCGACCAAGACAATCTGACCTATTGGAAAGCCGTTTGGGAAAACTCTTGGTCTCCTTTGAACAAATCTCTTAAGCACTACATATCCCACTGGGAACCCAATTCTCCAAACCAACTTCAAGTACCACCTTCGGACGACTTCGTCATCACTACCTCAAGACCAGAAGTGGTTAACTTTAAAGTTAAGTTAACTCCTGAGGAAATAATCCATTTCCTCAGCTTCTTAGACATTAACACCAGACAAGCCGTTGAAACGTATTTGCAAGGAGTTAAAGGAACAGAAGACCTTCAAGACCAAGTCCCCGAATGGAGGCCTGCCATGAACCAATTGATGCCAAGGAATGATTTCTTGGAGCTTTTGAAGAATCGGTTTTATCCTTTCTTTGAAAATGTTACTGGGACCTATTCGCCGACAACTGGAGATCTCTTGTACACTGCTGATAAGAGAGAACCTGAACGAGAGATGAATTGGCTCTTCAACCGTTGGTTGGTTTCTTGGGATAAACTTCATGATGAAGACAAGCAGAGTTTGATAAACTGGGAGCCAAAGGTGGAAGAACATTATGAGACCAATAGACATAGACGAAGCATTGGAGGTTTGGAAGAAGAAGGAGTCAGAACCTTTGAAAATGTGACAACCTTTAAAGATGCGACAACTTTTGAAGATGTGATAACCTTTGAAGATGCACTCAAGATGTTGGCCAACTTTGACAAGGTCCAAAGAAAGCAAGTCCAATGGTACTTGAAGTATTATTCTCGATTTCCTCAAGCAAGAGCTAAAGAAGATTCTGGAGAGTTTGATATTGCCGGAATCACATCCGCTGAAGAATATTACGACATCATCGAAGATGATCCTCTTAAGTTGATCAATAGGTTTGCAGAACTACCAAAGAGTACTAACGACAATTTAGCAGGTCTTCAAAGGCAAAATGAAAAAGGAGAATCAAACCATATAGAAGAATCAAACCATATAGAAGAATCAAACCATGAAGAATCAAACCATGAAGAATCAAACCATGAATCATCAAACCATAAAGAATCAAACCCTGAAGAATCAAACTACAAAGAATCAAACCATGAAGAATCTAACAATGACGAATTAAACCAAGAAGAAGTGTTTAAAGATGGGTTAAATAACGAATTTAAAGACGAAAAGTCAAAGGCGAGAAACTCAGATAATTTAAGAGAGCTACAAGTTGATGAACAAGTGGGTTGCTCTAAAGAGAAAAAGGAATCTCGAGAAATCATTTATTTTGATCCAATTCACGATAGTTACCGATCTGCCATGGACGAATTTGTAAATAGTGACCATGCTCAAAACTTAGAAGGATTAGAAGACATAGCTGAGGAAGTAGGTTGTTCCAAGGATAAAGACAAAAAGGATAAAAAAGGGAAGAAGGATAAGGACGAGTTGATGTACTTTGAACCAATCAATGACTATGGAGGATATGGTCATAAGAGTTATGAGAAAGATGGATATGACGACAAATATGGATATAAATATGATGGCAATGAATATGGACATAAATACGATGGCAAGGAATATGGACATAAATACGATGGGAATGAATATGGACATAAATACGATGGCAATGAATATGGACATAAATACGATGGCAATGAATATGGACATAAATATGATAATGATGAACATGGATATAAATATGATGACGATGACGAACATGAATATGACGATGAGACATATGGAAAAGACGAATACCAAAGTAGTAAACTAGAAAGTAAT
Organism: Quadriops clusia; assembly: GCA_033557875.1. Classification (NCBI taxonomy): domain Eukaryota; kingdom Metazoa; phylum Arthropoda; class Insecta; order Coleoptera; family Hydrophilidae; genus Quadriops; species Quadriops clusia. The sequence goes on from JAWQRP010000235.1 coordinate 16,400, forward strand.
GAGAATTTGTACAGATTTGCAGAAAATGGCGAAAAAGGAGAAGAAAATGTAGATGATAATCCAAAGGTTGCTGCTGAACAACCACTGAATAGAGAACCAATAAAAGAAGAATCAATAAAAGAGGAATCAATAAAAGAAGAACCAATAAAAGAAGAACTAATAAAAGAAGAACCAATAAAAGAAGAACTAATAAAAGAAGAACCAATAAAAGAAGAACTAATAAAAGAAGAACCAAAAAAACAAGAACCAAAAAAAGAAAATCTTACAGAACAACGAACAAACGATGAAGAAAACCCAGAACAAGTAGGCTGCTCCAAAGAAAAGGACAAAAAAGACAAAAAGGACAAAGACGAAATCTTATACTTCGAACCAATCAACGAATACGAAAATTACTACAGAGTCCCAGAAGAAACCAAAAAAGATTTCGCTACCCCAATGGACAAAATGTTATCAAATTTGGAATCCTTTTTCAACACTCTTACAGAAGAACAGAAGAAAACTTTAAGAAATTTGGACCTAAGACGTGGAATGCCGAAAGAATTAGAAAAAGTCACCAATTCTGTACCAATGCACAAATTCATGGAAATGATGAGCAAGATGGATCCCCAACAACGGCAAAATCTTCAAAACTTCATCAAGAATATTCCCATGTTAAGCAACATTGAGGAAACTCCAAAAATGACCGATATAATGAATTCCAATATGATGAATTTCAATATGATGAATTCCGATATGATGAAACCCAATATGATGAAATCTAGGAATAACGTCAATTCTGAAGAAACTGTCGATTTACCAAAAGCACTAATGAGAGAAGAATCATTTTCTTCCTCATCTTCTGAAGAAGATATTTCCACTAAGCCAACTCAAGAAGCTTCTTCCTTTTCATCAACTGAAATTGCTCCAACGAAGGATTCAAGAATATATTCTGAAACTTCTCCTGAAGCAGTTAAACCTGAAGGAGTTAATCCTGAAGGAGTTAAACCTGAAGGAATTAATCCTGAAGGAATTAATCCTGAAGGAGTTAAACCTGAAGGAGTTAATCCTGAAGGAATTAATCCTGAAGGAGTTAAACCTGAAGGAGTTAATCCTGAAGAAGTTAATCCTGATGGAGTTAAACCTCAAGAAGTTAAACCTGAAGAAGTTAACCCTGAAGGAGTAAAACCTGAAGAAGTTAATCCTGAAGGAGTTAAACCTGAAGAAGTTAAACCTGAAGAAGTTAACCCTGAAAGAGTTAAACCTGAAGGAGTTAATCATGAAGAAGTTAATCCTGAAGGAGTTAAACCTGAAGAAGTTAATCCTGAAGGAGTTAAACCAGAAGAAGTTAAACCTGAAGAAGTTAAACCTGAAGAAGTTAAACCTGAAGAAGTTAAACCTGAAGAAGTTAAACCTGAAGAAGTTAAACCTGAAGGAATTAAACCTGCAGAAGTTAATCCTGAAGGAGTTAATCCTGAAGGATTTAATCCTGAAGAAGTTCATCCTAAAAGAGTTAATCCTGAAGAAGTTAAACCAGAAGAAGTTAAACCTGAAGGAGTTAATCCTAAAGGAATTCATCCTGAAGATGGTGCAACTACTCCTTGCTCAGACGAAGGAAGACCTACTACATCTATCTCAACTTCAACAGATGATTCACCATTCAAAGTCGAAGAAAATGAAGAACACGAAAGAGGAATACAAAATCAAAACCATGAAGAAGAACCTTCATCAACATCCGATCACGAGCCCAAATCTCTTCTTCACTTCCCAAAAGAATTCCCCAAAAACCACAAGCGTATTCTTCACAATCATAAGTACCCAAAGATGCCAATCTTCACAGAACACCTCAACCAAAAGTCTGGGAAAAGTCTAAATGACGAAATCAAAGAATGGCATTCTTTAATAAGCAAACATGGAAGAACTTTGCCAGATCTGTTCCCAGCTAGACCACTAAGTAATGAGAATCCAACTAATGGAGCAAAACCTTCTCTAGAAGATTACATAAGTAATGAGAAACTCCTCGTGAAGCATTCTAAGGCCCTTTATGCTTCTTTGCCTCCACACGACTTTCCAGGAAGTCATCCTGAGATGAAGGTTAATCGAAATTATCCTGGTTTGCCAGAATGGGAAAAATTGGAAAATTCGGCAAAAATTGGTGATGAAGTTGCTCCAATGAAGTTGAGAAATGGTACCAAAGATCCTTCTTCTGTACCAATAGATGTTGTACCAAAACATGTTGTACCAATAGATGATATTGCCAAGAATCAAATGCAACAGATGAGAAAAGAACAGATTAATCAAGAACATATTCATCAACAACAGATTAATCAAGAACTGATTAATGAACAACCTTCTCAAGATTCCCCAAATGCAAAGCCTCCCAAAGACATTCCAATGGACTTAATAGAAAAACCAACGATTAATAATCCTCCTTTCATCCCAATGGATCAATCAATGCCTAAGAAGCAAATGGTACCATCTAATCAAAAACCAAATGAAGATTCTTCAAATAGGAAACCTTCTAAAGACATTCCAATGAAATTTGAAGAAATACCGAAATCTTCGGATTTACCAGAAACTCCAGAGGAACTTCCGAATGCGTTTCCAAGTCAACATCCAAAAATGAAGTTTAATTCAAAACATCAAGAGAAACCAGAAAACTTTGAAGGATCATCTTCACAACCACCAGCATCTAAAGCAGAAAAACTGCTTATTGAAACCAAAGAAATAAAACCTTTGGAAATAAAACCCTTGGAAAAAAAACCTTCGGAAGAGATAAAACCTTTGGAAATAAAACCCTTGGAAATAAAACCCTTGGAAAAAAAACCTTCGGAAGAGATAAAACCTTTGGAAATAAAACCCTTGGAAATAAAACCTTCTGAACAAATAAAACCTTTGGAAATAAAACCCTTGGAGATAAAACCTTCTGAACAAATAAAACCTTTAGAAATAAAACCCTTGGAGATAAAACCTTCTGAACAAATAAAACCTTTGGAAATAAAACCATTGGAAATAAAACCATTGGAAATAAAACCCTTAGAAGAAATAAACCCCTCAGAACATATAAACAAACATTCTCCTCCAAGAATCTCAAAAATTCTACCACTAGAACCTGATGGCCAAGAAATTGTCCCAAACCCCGAACCCCAAAAACCATTTAACCAACAACAAGAAGACATCCTAGGCCTCACCAATCCAGATCTCGACTTAGAAACAGAACTCGACTCAGAACCAAAACTCGAATTAGGACCAAAATTCGACTTAGAACCAAAACTCGAATTACAACCAAAATTCGACTTAGAACCAAAACTCGAATTACAGCCAAAATTCGACTTAGAACCAAAACTCGAATTAGAACCAAAATTCGACTTAAAACGAAAACTCGACTTAGAACCAAAACTCCAAGCCAAAATGGATTGGGCCCCACAAGACGAAGACCACCACCAATCACCCAAAGAAACCAAAGGCATCCATTTGGGAAAACTCATCAAAGACCGATCAAAAGCCCAAATTCTGGATAACGACATCGAAGCAGCTTTGACCAACAAAAATATGTACTTTATCGGCAACGACATTAAATTACCATTGGTCATGAAGCAGAGTTCCGACGGTTCTCTCCATTTAACAGTCGATATGGAAAAGTTATGCAATTGCAAAGACGGCATCTGCAATAAACATCTTTCGAGAAGTGCCCAAGAAGATGTCGAAGCCGTTAATGTCGAGCTACAAAATCCGACAACTCTGAGACAACTCGAAGAAATGCATTTTTTGACTTCTTCGCCGATGGACAATGATAATGATAATGCGAGAATCAATGGCTTAAATAACGATGCAAGAATTGTCCGACGATCTCTCGACTATCTTCGGAAGATCAGCAAAACAAATGATATAAAAACGAAAGAATCTTCGGACTTGGGAAACGAACTCAAAAGCGATGAGGAAGAGGATATAACTTACAAATTTGGGAAAAATGATGACGAGTCGAAAGATGAGGAAATGACGAAAAATTCGAATGACTCCACTGGTGATCGTAACAGTTTATTGGATGACGATTTGTTTTTTGGGAATAGCTATATTGGACAAAAGGTGAAGCTGTTTAAGAATTTGCTGAATTTTTGGAAAAAGTTCGCGATGGACAACAACAAGATTGATGATTAAAATTTATAAGCTAAAAATAAAAATGTATTAATAAAAATGTAAGAATAAAAATGTGTGAATAAACATGTTTGTATAAATTTGTTTGAATAAAAATGTTTGAATAAAAATGTTTGTATAAAAATGTTTGAATAAAAATGTTTGTATAAAAATGTTTGAATAAAAATGTTTGTATAAAAATGTTTGAATAAAAATGTTTGTATAAAAATGTTTGAATAAAAATGTTTGAATAAAAATGTTTGTATAAAAATGTTTGAATAAAAATGTTTGTATAAAAATGTTTGAATAAAAATGTTTGAATAAAAATGTTTGTATAAAAATATTTGAATAAAAATGTAGGAATAAAAATGTATGAATAAAAATGTATTAATCAAAAAGGACGAATAAAAATAAATGCATAAAAATATATGCATAAAAATGTAAGAATAAAAATGTAATAATAAAAACTAATAATAATAAAAACTAATAATAATAAAAACTAATAATAATAAAAACTATTAATGCGCATAAAATATTGAAACTGAAACACAACACAATGCGGACTACAAAAACTAAACCCTTTAATAATTATAAAATAATATTTTATTTCTTTCAATATAATACAAGAGCAATATTATTTACAATATATATGCCGAACAGTTAGTTATATTATTTCTTAAATAATAGTTGTATTTTACAAGTTATGGTTCAGTACCCAAAAGGAAAATTCATAAAGGGTAGATTATTATAATTTTTTTTTTGTTTAAATTAATGAATAATTATAAATAATTACTCATAAATTATGTTTCTACATTATTAAGAAGTCCCGTGAAAAAATATTTGTTTGCAAAATTGTTTCGCCACAGATTTTAGTCTTTAATCAAGATGTAAATTTAATATCATTAAAAAAATTATGACAATCACTGTATAAATATAAATCGGAACTTATCATTATTTCAAAATAAAATATATCAAAATATGTACCAATAATTACCCAAGCAAATTCCGTAGCTTTTCATTATAATATTTAGTAACCATCAGTACATAAATGGCTAACATGTTAGTAATAACGTAATAATATAAAATGATTTAACCAGCTTATAAATCGGTAAACTAATAGAATTGCTAGAATAAAAAAGAAAGCAGAAGTACAATTCGTGATTGTTTATTTATGACTATTTTTGACTGTTTATTTGTGACTATTTTTGACTGTTTATTTCTGACTATTTTTGACTGTTTATTTCTGACTATTTTTGACTGTTTATTTCTGACTATTTTTGACTGTTTATTTCTGACTATTTTTGACTGTTTATTTGCGATCGTTTATTTATGATTATTTATTTGTAGCCTTCTGGCAATATATAACTAAATAAATAAACTGTCAAGAATCGTATTTCAACTATTTTTTAAATCTCTAACTCTGACGATATCGTGATCCGGAATTCCAAATTGAAAATAAACGATTGAAAAATTAATCCGGAGTAATTTGTTGCATTGAAACCGCTGAAAGTTGAGCCTGAATTTGACTATTCAGTAAACTCGAAGGTACGACTGGTTGCGGCAAAGGTACTAGAAGTGGAGGCGGATCGTCGGGATTTTGTTGCATTTTCGAAATCGGTTGGAGTCTCCTAATGTTGCTTACTATGTTTAGACCTACGAAGATACGCACAAAATGATAATTTTACTTTGAATAGTCTTAATTTTAATAATCTTACTTTTAATTACACAGGGTGTCCATTTTAGAATTTAATTGAGTATTCTATTGTTATTTTCTTACCAAGTTAACATGGAGGCAAAACCGGAAGTTTAGGATAATATTCATAATTGTTTTTCACTTTATTATTATATTAATATTGGTTCGTTATTTAGGTACAATAACTATATGCAATAAAACTATATTAAATTATGTATTAGAAGTAAAATGTAATTATATTAAAATAAAATTCTGTTGTATGTTTACAACAATGAGGATTTTCAAAATGACAGCTGTCAATAAGTACCAACATCACAATAATAAAAAAACCAATTAAAAACGGAAATAGCGTAAAAACCAACGAAACATTAAGAAACGAATTTATTTAACAGAGATTATAAAATACACAATGTAAAACAAAGCAAATTGGAAATAATGAAAGTTTTTAAAGTAGAGCATTGAGTATATAGTTTATCACTTTTTTTTTCATTAATTTTCTCATAATAAAAAACTTACTTTAATAAAATGACACTAAATTAAACATGGCGTCCATTGTTTGTCTTCTTTTGTCACTTTTATTAAGCTTGTCATTGGTTCATGGATATCTAGGATATTTGCATACTGTTATGAAAAAAAAATCTAATTTGTATCTTATAAACTCATTAATTCATATTATTATTATTATTGTTATTAATATTATTATTATTGTTATTAATATTATTATTATTGTTATTAATATTATTATTATTGTTATTAATATTATTATTATTGTTATTAATATTATTATTATTATTATTATCGTTGATATTATTTTTTTTTTTTTTATAATTATTATTAAGTAATAATAGAATGGATTAATAATCTTATTGGATTTTGATATTTAATTTAACTAAATAAAACGTTAATTATACAGGTGGATGCATCGATTATTTTTCAGATTAAATTATTCAAATGTAAAATATTTTACAAATTTAGTTCTATTGAGAATGTGTTTTATTGTTACAAATTACGATATAAGGATTTTCACAAATTATTTAATGCTTGTGAACGGTTTCCATTAATGAGATTTTAGACCTGCGAAAAATAAACTCAAAAAATTGAGAACATATGAAAATCTTGCATAAGTTTTACATAATTCTTATAAATTTCTATATTGTAATTTATTGTAATAAAAACATTATTATTAATAATAAAAGTAATTAAAATGACAGTAAATTAAACATGGCATCCATTGTTTATCTTTTGACACTTTTATAAAGCTTGTCATTGGTTCATAGCTACCTAGGATATTTGCATTCTGTTATAAAAAAAAGATCAAATTGTATCTTAAAAACTTATTAATTCATATTATTGTTATAATAATTATTAAGGTTATTATTATTAGTATTATTGTTATTATTAATATTATTATTAAATAATTAAAAGTAATAATAGAATGAATTAATAATAATACGATAATTCGTAAACTTTTTAATAACATGAAAATTCTGCATAAATTTGTTGTAAAGTCCTTTATTGTAATAAACAAAAACTTTATTAATAAAAATTAATAATAGTAAAAATAAGTAATAGTATTAATAATTTATAGTAAAAATAATTAATAGTATTAATAATTTATAGTAAAAATAATTAATAGCAAAAATAATTCATAATAATACAAACTATTTTCAAAGATATAAAATTTGTATATCATTGTTACTTGAAACACATTATCTTAAAAAAAACAATAGAAAAATAAAAAAATACAAATTTTATTCAATCAATAAAATCATTACTATGTACTAAAGACTTTATATATACAAATTTTTATTGTCATTTAAAACCAAATTCAAATACAGTAAAATGTCTATTATCCGAACGTCGGTTATCCGGAACGTCGGTTATCCGAGCATAATTTTCAACTATTGTGATTTAAGTTAACCATCTATTACCTGTTCATCAATGCAAAATTTTTAGTTTAAGTTGTTTATTTTTCATCCGGAGACTGTGTGTAAACGAGTGAGGCATAAAAACACAGTCTTTGTTAACCCTACGACGACGCTGACGGACATAAAGTATTAAATTCATAAGCGATGCATCATTCCTGTGTTGATACTTAAATTGGCTTTGAAGAAAAAAGAACAACTTGTTCAAATGAAATTGTGTGATTACATTTCTAAGGAGCTATGTTATGTTAAAATATAACATATATAAACATTAACACATTATATACCTACTTGTTTTTCTTATTTTTCTGTAAAATCGATTATCCGAACAAATCGATTATCCGAACTACCCTTGGTCCTAATTAGTTCGGATAACCGACACTCTACTGTATCTTAGTTACACATGAACCAATCAAAAAGCTTAAAGAAAGTAACAGATCAAGCTAACAATGGAAGTCATCTTTAATTTACTGTCACTTTATTATTATTTTTTTTTAATTTGTTTGACTTTGACTATATAAGTCATTTGACCTAGCTCTATATTTTTTTTGTTTGAATATCAAGAACACATACACCAGACAAACAACATCGATGGCGAAGTGGGATTCGAACCCCCGATCGCCCGGACACAACAGCTCAGCACACCTGTGCCGCTACCGTTGCGCCACGGACGCTCCCTACTGTCACTTTAATAAAATAAGTTTTTTGTTATGAGAAAATCAATGGAAAAAACTGAGAAACAATCGCGAATGTTATCCTAAACTCCTAGGTTTACCTCCAAGTTGACTTGATAAGAAGAATATTTAATGTTCTACTTAAAAATTTTCGTTATTTCCAATATATGGTGAACGCATTGTTTTGCATTATTCGGATTGGTCAGAAAAGGATGAAGCAATCTGTTATACAATGTAATAGAGAAAAACAGGATTACATTATTTGTTTTTTTTTTAGATCTACCTAAAATGAACATAATATAATACTAAAATTTCTTCGTACATATCTTATTTATATTCTCATTAATTTTGGCAACTTTCAATTACGTTTTAAAATGGACACTCTGTATCAGTTAGAAGCCATTGCGCTATACATATAAGTATTCTTATATAAGTACATATTCTTATATGAGTATTTTTATGTAAGTATTCTTATATAAGTATTCTTATATAAGTATTCTTATATAAGTATTCTTATATAAGTATTCTTATATAAGTATTCTTATATAAGTATTCTCATATAAATATTCTTATATAATTCTCTTAAAAAAAAAACTTCTAATAAAAAAAAAACTGTTTGAAAGACAAACCGTATAATTAAAATCCTACACTTTTCCTTACCATGTATCGATCGTTTGTGCTGGGTCAAAAGATATCCCATCAAAAACGTCTCCGGACACAAATCACAATGGAACCTCTCTCCAGTATGGCGACGAATATGTGCTTTTAAATCATTTCCCTGTGCAAAAGCTGCATCACAATAAGTACATTGATATGGCTTTTCTCCGGTATGAGTCCTCATGTGCACCGTCAAATTGTACGCCCGACCAAATCCTCGCCCACAAATCGTACACAAATGAGTTTTCTCTCCTGTATGATATCTCTCATGGACGGTGAGATCCGTCGTACGTGGGAAACCTAATCAAATGATAAAATATTCGATAACGAACCAAAAAATTATTTTGATATTTTGTAAAAAATTAAAGAAGACAGGAGACGACAAAATGGATAAATGAGGAAATCAAAGAGTGAGGTGTAGGATGAAGACTACAGATAAAGACAAAAAATGGAGACTAGTAATAAAGACAAAAAATGGAGACTAATAATAAAGGCAAAAAATGGAGACTAGTAATAAAGACAAAAAATGGAGACTAATAATAAAGGCAAAAAATGGAGACTAGTAATAAAGACAAAAAATGAAGACTAATAATAAAGGCAAAAAATGGAGACTAGTAATAAAGACAAAAAATGAAGACTAATAATAAAGGCAAAAAATGGAGACTAGTAATAAAGACAAAAAATGAAGACTAATAATAAAGACAAAAAAATAAAGGCAAATAAATAAAGGCAAATAAATAAAGACAAATAAATAAAGACAAATAAATAAAGACAAATAAAGACAAATAAATAAAGGCAAATAAATAAAGGCAAATAAATAATGACAAAAAAATAAATCCAAAAGATAATCTAAATTTAAATCCTACTTACCTTTACCACAAAATTTGCACTTAAAAGGTTTCTCTCCCCGATGCCTCCTCATATGAATCACCAGATAATCATTCCGAATAAACCTTTGACCACATTCCGAGCACAAAAACTTCTTCGAATTGTCATTATGGAACTTCATATGTTCAGTAAGATGCGACTTGGACAAAAAGCACTTCTCGCAAGTCTTACATTGATACTTCTTCTCCCCAGTATGACCCTTTATATGGACATCTCTGTACTTTTCCGTGGTGAAAGACTTCATGCAAATGTTACACTGGAACTTCTTTTCGCCTAAAACTCTCTCTCCAACGTTATGCTTGGTTAATTTGTGTTTCGCTAAATGGTCGGCTCTCGCAAACGGCCTTTGGCAAACGTCGCACTCAAACTCCTGAAATAATCGAAACATTTTAAAATTATTTATAAACGAAATTTCTCGAAAAATCATACGATTAGAAACTTGCAATGAACACGTTATAAGGTGGCATGGCAAAAGGAAAACGAAAACAATATGGACGTTCAAAAAATTTTAGTAAAAATAATTGTACCTAGTTAAAACAAATAACGAATGGATTAATACAAATAACATAAACTGTCGACTTACTTAACCCTTTCAAATCACATTTTAAGAAGTATTTTACGTATTAACTTTTGTTCAAAAGGGACAAGAGGATCGAAAGGATTAAATGAAGCCCTGAGCACAACACCTATTATTAAGGTTCTGCATGTTCACCTTTAAACGTGTATGCAGTTTCATGTGTTGCATGAGATGGTCTCTTCTATTGAAGCACTTGGCACATTTCTCGCAAACGAAAGGTTTGGTTTCCGAATGTGAAGACATGTGCCTTTTAAGATGATTTGATCGGGAAAATTCCTTAGTACACACCTCGCACTTGTAGGTCTTAAGCTCTTCGGTACATTTCTCCTGGTGCTTATCCAATAAGCTTCCTTTCTTGAACACTTTGCTGCACATCGGACATGTGAATTCTCCTATCGCATCTTCGTTAACTCGGCTTTCCACCACTAGTTTTTCTTTTTTCACTTTTGAAGGTCTTCCTCGTTTTGCAGAAGGTTTTGATGGTTTTGTGGAAGATGTCGGGTTTTTCCTTGGGCGACCTCTACCCCTTTTTGCTTTTACCTAAACGTTAAAATAAAATAGAAGAGACTTCGAAATCACAATTATTAATTATGCATTGAATTATGTATGTTTTTTTAATTTTCTTACAGAGATAAAGATATTATAATTAAATATGGACGTAATTATTGGTTTTTTAATTTCTTAGAGAACCTGTTTTAAAGTTTAGTTTCTAAACAATCCTCTTTAATGTACTGTGATAACATCATTATCACGTTCATCGTAACTTTTTTAATCAATAGGACAAATTAGAAAAAATATTAAAAATCATTAGAACCGATAATAATAAAAAGTTTTAAGATTATTAGAATGGGTAATAAAAATATTATCTTAATTATTAGGTTGTATAATATTATTCTGTTGTATATTGTGTTGTTACATATTGTTAAATTGTTTTAAAATTATTGGCACAATGAGCTCGCTCGCTTCGCTCACTAGTCACAATTGATATAATATTGATTATCAATTTTGTTGTTAAATTGTGAGGACGTTTGAGCTCACTCGCTTCGCTCGCTCGCCGCCTCGCGCCTTCGGCGCTCGATTTTAATACACTAAACTGGAGCTTTTAACGTTCGACTATACAGTACCCAAGATATAAGATTAAGTTAAATATCATAATTAAATACAGATTTAATTATTTTTTCCCTAATTTTCTTAGAGCAACCATTTTAAAGATTAATTTCTTAACCATCTGCTTTAATGTACTACGATAACTTATTGTGACGTTATTGTAGTACATTAAAGCACTTTCATCGTAACTTTTTTATTCATTAGGATAAATTAGAAAAAAAGTTCCAAATCATTAGAACCGATAATAATAAAAAATGTTTTAAGAATATTAGAATGGGTAATAAAAATATTAACTTAATCATTATTGTTACAATAAATAATATATTAATAAACAACAATTTATTAATATTGATATAATATTGATTGTCAATTTTGATTTTAAATTGTGAACATGTTTTGCTCGCTCGCCGCCTCGCGCCTTCGGCGGTCGATTTTAATACAGAGTCAACTGGAGCTTTTAATGTTCAATTACACAATACCTAAGATCGTAACTTTTTTAATCATTAGGACAAATTAGAAAAAAAATTTCCAAATCATTAGAACCGATAATAATAAAAGGTTTCTAATCTATTAGAATGAATAATAAAAATATTTTCTTAAACATTATTATAATAATGGTTATTAATTTTGATATAATATTGATTGTCAATTTTGTTTTTAAATTATGAGCACGATGAGCTCGCTCGCTTCGCTCGCTCCCCGCCTCGCGCCTTCGGCGGTCTATTTTAATACACTCAACTGGAGCTTTTAATGTCCAACTATACAATATTCACGATATAAGATCATAGTTAGCAATTACACAGGTCTGCGACTAAAAAGCTGTTTGATTATTTTTTATTTAATTTTCACAAATTTTAGTAGTGTGAGTGAAGAGTTTTTCTGGTAATTTGGAAATTTTTTTATTATCCATTCTAATCATTTGGAATTTTTTTTACATATCGTCATTGAAAATGTAATACCACGTAAATCCGAAAAAACACATAACTATTCAAAATTAATGTTATCTTAATTTAAATTGTTATTTATTTGTTGGTAATCAATACATTATAATCGAAAACAGCAAATATAATTTCAAATGAAAACGGGCTTTTCAAAATAAGCGTAATAACTGTTTTTTAGTTCTCCTGGAAAGTTGCTTTTTTTTAAGTTATGTGGTATTACAATTTCATCGACGATATTCTAATGCTTATGAAACTTACGATGAAAGTGATTATGAAGTTATCTTATTAGTATACTATCTCTATTCGTTTGTATGAACATTTTGTAAGTTTCAATTAGTACTAATATTTGGTTTAATGTCAAATTTAAGAAATGTTGAAATAAATATTTTTTTCCTCAATTACTCATTTATTTTTTAAAATTTTGAAACTATAAAATTAAAAAAAACAAACTGGCTCACTTACTGTAGAAAAAATTAAAATTGTTAATGGCTCACTAATTATGAAACAGAGGTAGTACGTTCAAGCATCAAAACTTTAAAATTGGGTGCTACATATGCTATATGGTTTAGAATCTAAACTTTAAAACAGGTGCTATAACAGTCTTTAAAACATAATTAATAATATTTATATTATATAATATAATAAATAATAATATTTAATAATTGCTAACTACGATCTTATATTTTATGTAACGTACAGTTGAATATTAAAAGCTCCTGTTTAGTGTATTAAAAGCGAGCGCCGCAGGCGCGAGGTGGTGAGCTCGCGAAGCGAGCGAGCACAACATCCTCATAATTTTAAAAGGATATTATACAACAGAATAATATTAAATAATAAAAAAATTTAATATTATAATATAATAATAGAATAGAAAAGAATAATAATAATCTAACAACTTAATAAAGATAATATTTTTATTACCCGTTCTAATAATTTGGAAACTTTTTTTATTATCCGTTCTAATTCTAAATCTAATATTAAGATCTCCAGTTTAGTGTATTAAAAGCGAGCGCCGAAGGCGCGAGGCTGCGAGCGAGTGAAGCGAGCGAGCGCATCATGCCAATAATTTTAAGAGAATATTATACAACAGAATAATATTAAATAATAATAAAATTTAATATTATAATATAATAATAGAATAGAAAAGAATAATAATAATCTAACAACTTAATAAAGATAATATTTTTATTACCCGTTCTAATAATTTGGAAACTTTTTTTATTATCCGTTTTAATTCTAAATCTAATGTTAAGAGCTCCAGTTTAGTGTATTAAAAGCGAGCGCCGAAGGCGCGAGGCGACGAGCGAGCGAGCTCATCAAACCATTAATTTTAAGAGAATATTATACAACAGAATAATATTAAATAATAATAAAATTTAATATTATAATATAATAATAGAATAGAATAATAATAATCTAACAACTTAATAAAGATAATATTTTTATTACCCGTTCTAATAATTTAGAAACTTTTTTTATTATCCGTTCTAATTCGAAATTTAATGTTAAGAGCTCCAGTTTAGTGTATTAAAAGCGAGCGCATCATGTCAATAATTTTAAAAGAATAATTCAATGATATTATACAACAGAATAATATTAAATAATAAAAAATTTAATATTATAATATAATAATAAGAATAATAATAATAAGAAGAATAAAATAATAATAAAAAGAATAATTTAACAACTTAATAAAGATAATATTTTAATTATTAAAAAATAAAAGGCATCGTGTTCTTGCTATAAAGTTTAATTACTGCACGACGGTTTCGGTTCCTTATCTGGGGCCCTCTTCAGGTGCTAAGTCAGAAATATTATAAACATACAGGGGACCGAAACCGTCGTGCAATAATTAAACTTTATAGCAAGAACACGAAGCCTTTTATTTTTTAATAATTTAATTCTTCTTGCTGGGATTTGACAACATAATATTTTTATTACCCGTTCTAATAATTTGTAAACTTTCTTTATTATCCGTTCTAATTCTAAATCTAATGTTAAGAGCTCCAGTTTAGTGTATTAAAGCGAGCGCCGAAGGCGCGAGGCGGTGAGCGCATCATGACAATAATTTTACGAGGATCTTATACAACAGAATAATATTAAACAATAAAAAAATTTAATATTAGAATGTAATATTAATAAGAATAATAACAACAATAAGAATAATAATAACAATAAGAAAAATAATAAGAATAAGAATAATAATAATAATAAGAATAATAATAATAAAAAGAATAATTTAACAACTTAATAAAGATAATATTTTTATTACCCATTCTATTAATTTAGAAACTTTTTCTATTATCCGTTCTAATTCTAAATCTAATGTTAAGAGCTCCAGGTTAGTGTATTAAAAGCGAGCGTCGAAGGCACGAGGCGGCGAGCGAGCGAGCGCATCGTGCCATTAATTCGAAAATCATTATTATGTATAATTAAATAAAGAAGTAATAATGAAAAACAACAATTATAAATACCTCACTTTTCGTAGGGAAATATTCCGATTGTCCGCTATCCGAATCGGCCCCATGAAACCCTTCCTCCACATAACTATCCAACCTATCCTCTTCATAAATTTCACTCGTCGCGTCCACACTCCGAACTTCCATTTTCTCCATGACTACAAATTCATCTTCTTTTATATCGTCTTGCACCTCCTCTTCTTCAATATTTCGTTCTTGCGTAAATTCATCCTTCACAATTTCACCGTCCTTCCTCAAATCTTCCTCGTCTTCACCATCGTGATCTTGCGCTTCATCTTCCGTATTCCTCATCGTTTCATTGCTATTCTCTTCTTGATCCCCGAATGGTCCTTGAAAATCTTCCTCGTCGTTCTCGTCATCCTCCGAATCAGGATAAGGCGGAAAACTCGCATCGTCGCAATCGATCTCGTAGTAATGCTCGTCTATGTTATCTAAATTTTCCAGCGTAGGCAAGACGGGCATTTTGTTCTCGTGCAATCGTCTATGCACCTCCAAGCTATCCTCCCGATTGAAAGCCTTATTGCAAATATCACAAATGTGCACTCTATCACCTTTGCACCTCTTCACGTGATTTAGGAGGTGCTCCATCCGATTGAATCCTCGGTTGCAATTCATGCAAGCGAACGGTTTCTCCTTCAAGTGCGTTATAAGGTGCCGCTTGAGATGCTCGAACCGATTCAACGTCTTATTGCAAATCTTGCAGACGTGCAATTTCCGTTTTCCGTGAGACAATTCGTGTCTTTGCAAATGGTTCAATCGGATGTACTCCTTATCGCAGGTCTTGCACTTAAACAAGTCGCCAGTGTGGACCCTCTTGTGGCATTTGAGCCCATCGAGGGTAGTGAAAACTTTGAGGCAAACTCGGCAATGCAGCAATAGCTGTCCGTTTCCGACAAATTCTATGTAATCGCTATTGGTGGTTTGGTCTTGCATGACGACTTCCGGGACGAAGTTGCTGTCCGGGAGGACGTAGGTGTCTTTGATAGGCTTAATGGGTTCTTGCTGGGAGGCGACGATTTCGAGGGTTTGAGCGTTGCTCAGGTTAAAGATGTCGTTGA
Source organism: Quadriops clusia (assembly GCA_033557875.1). NCBI lineage: Eukaryota > Metazoa > Arthropoda > Insecta > Coleoptera > Hydrophilidae > Quadriops > Quadriops clusia. The sequence continues at coordinate 32,510 of JAWQRP010000235.1, forward strand.
GGATGACCTGCTCGGCTTGGGAGATTTGGAGCTCTTCTTTGATGGAGGGGCCCTTTATGGACCTCACGAGGTCCCGGAGGTGCGATTCGGAGGTTTCGCATTGCTTTTTGAAGGAGTAGGCGGTCTCGAGCTTGTTGATGCAGAGTTCGCATATTAGTTTTGGGAGGGCGTCTTCGCTGTCGATCTGGAAGTGAATTCGTGTTAAAGATATTATATTCTTATTGTTAATTGTGTTGTTATTGTGTTGGTGTTGTTGTTATGTTGGTGTTGTTACTGTGTTAGTGTTGTTAGTATTAATATTGTTTTTATTATTGCTATATAAATTGTAAAATATAGAAGCAATATATCATAATTAGTTTTGCGAAGTTGTAATTACTATATTAATTAAATATTAAGCATCAATCTGACCAAGTATAATTGACCAATGCTGCTTGGGAGTAGATGTTATACAATAGAAGAAATCCATACAAACAATAACAAAAGGGTTATAAAAATTTTGTCCGTTGTTTTGAATATCTGTTAAATGTGGGAGTCCGTTACGTCTACTTCAGTGTAGTACATTGGTATATAACACTGCTGCATAAATTTTTAACAAACATGATAACATGTATCTGTCGAAATAGGAAGATTAAATGTGTATATAGGGTAAACTGTATATCTGTACATGGTAATATGTACCTACAGATATACATGGTCAGATGTATATGTGCACATGGCAATAGTAATACAATGCATACAATATGCATTTATATTTACGTATTTATATCATAGGTATACCTATGCACATGGTTAGAAGGTAAACACACTCTCAATCAGCTCACATCAGTGTAGTAGAGTCAGAGCCTACCTGGACAGAGGCGCAAGCCATTAGCATCTCGTCAACTCGGGTCTTTTGTCCCGAATTTTCACACTCTTGGAAGAGAGACCTCATGTTGCCAACTTCGCCCTTACAAGTCCTGCAAATTCTGGAAAAATTGTACTCTAACCCTTCCATCTCCTCGAAGCTGACGGTCTTCATCGAGGATAAAACTATTCGCACATTATTCCCACAATTTTTACCAAAGCCAAGCAAACAGCAAAGCCACTCCACTGCACTGGTTCGCGAGAACTCAACGAAACTGCGCACGCCCTTGGTGAGCTAAACAGCCGTCTTCAAAATGTCACGTGGTAGCCAGTCATGGGGGGACAAACCTACTGAAGACTAGTTTAAACACTGATCTATTTCTTGGATAATCGCGATTTGTTTGCCTTTTCTGTCTTGGCAGAATGGTTTGGTAGATGGTTAAAGTTGAAGATGTTCAAGAGATGAGGCTTCATTTCCGGTAGAAACTAATGAAGTTTGAAATGTATGTAGAAAGAGTATTTGCCAGTGAATGAGAACGTCAAGAAGACAGTTTGAGATCAGTGGCGTGCCTTGTTTGAGAGCCGCTTGATTTCTGTTTTAGCGCCGTCATTCCGGTTGCCATCCTTCGGGAGATGGGGACGTTCGGGTATTGCGTAATCGGTTTACGTAAGATTGGTATACATATAATGTTTGAATAGGTACTGTTATTGTTTGATTAGGTACTGCTCGACCAAGTCTTTATGGCAGACGGAATTGTGTGAATTGTTGCGCACGGGTCAGATATAGGCGGAGCAAGTCATTTCTCGGCCGATCGTCTACTCGGACGGATCACTGCTTAACAAGGGTGCGAAAACCGTTGCGACCGCTGCGAACGACTTACTCTGTCTCTCCGAATACTTTCTCTCTCGGCGCAGGCGATATCGACGTCTGCCATAAAGATTTGGTCGAGCAGTACTGTTATTATTTGATCGTTGTTGTATTATTGTATACTCGTTACTATCACTGCTAGGTTTTAAAGACAGTGAAAGGGTTAAAAACTGAATACCAAAGATCTAGGGGTTTAAAGACAGTTGAAAGATTAAGAACAGTTGGAGGATTAAAATCTGTTAAAAGATTAAAGACAGTTAAAAAATTAATGAAAGTTAAAAGTTTACTGACAGTTAAAAGTTTAAAAAAAGTTGACCCAAGACATAATTCCCAAGATCTAGGGCTTTAAAGACAGTTGAAAGATTAAAGACAGTTGGAGGTTTAAAGACTGTTAAAAGAATAAAGAAAATTAAATGATTTGAGACATAATAACAAACATCTAGGACTTAAAAGACAGTTAAGGGAATATAGACAGTTAAAGGATTAAAACCAGTTAAATGATTAAAGACAGTTAAAAGATGAAAGACAGTTAAAAGATGAAAGACAGTTAAAAGATTACTGACACTTAAAAGATTACTGACACTTAAAAGTTTAAAGAAAGTTGACCCAAGACATAATCCTCAAGATCTAGGGCTTTAACGACAGTTGAAAGATTAAAGACAGTTGGA